>CAIGQZ010001236.1:4802540-4817295 GCA_903798205.1 Danio tinwini
ATATATATATATATTTATATTTATATTTATATAATCTACCAATAAAAATAAGAATGCTGGTTAAAAATTAAAAGACTTAAACTTTAACTGCACATTTCAAAGCACTTATGGGATCTTAAATTTATTTAATTTCTTGGACTTCTCTGCAATATCAATACTGCTTGCACTATTATCGCGCTATCGATTATATATTTAATACGTTGTGCAGCCTTAGTTGAGAGAGTAGCTGGCCCAGAAGACGAGTGTTTTTTGTTTTTTTTCTCTCGAGTGAGAGCACCATGGGATCAGTAATATGGCTGTGCGGACAGACGGCGAGCTGCGCCCCCACCGCAGGAGTGCAGCTCTCGTGACTGCAGGCCACAAACTCCAGCCGCTCCTCCATAGAGACTCTCAATCCACAAGCCTGATCCAACACGGCCTTCAGAGACACGTCTAATGATGCCTCGGCCACTGCAGGCACCGCGGCTTATCTGAGTTATGCAATGCTTTTATTTATTTCACAGAGCATTTCATATCTCATGTACACTAAAAGCCGCAGTCTGGGCGAAGGGTGGTGGCTCTTCCTGAAAATTCTTTTGCATGTTCTAAAATTAAAATGATAAAATGAGAGTTTTTGCAGCTTTCACCAAGTTAAATTTAAGACTTTTTTAGGATATTTAAGACTATTATGAATGTAATTTTCGACTCATCTGGGGCTAAACGCTAAGGAGATTTTTGAATGGCCCAGATGGGAAAGATTTTTATTTGGCCCATCAACAAAAATTATTATAATTTAATACATTTAAGAATACAATAATAGTAATATTTTATATTCAAAATATATAAAGTAACCGGGGCGACTTGATGGCTCAGTGGTTAGCACTGTCGCCTCACAGGAAGAAGGTAGCTGTTTTTTGTCCTGACTGGTTCCAGTTGGCATTTCTATGTAGAGTTTGCATGTTCTCCTCATGTTTCCTCCGGGTGCTCTGGTTTCCCCCACAGTCCAAAAACATGCGCGATAGGTGAATTGAATAAACTAAATTGCTCATAGTTTATAAGTGTGTGTGTGAATATGAGAGTGTATGGGTGTTTCCCAGTACTGGGAATATAGGCATTTTATGCACACTGCATAAAACATATGGCGAAATAGTTGATGGTTCATTCTGCTGTGGCGACACCTGATAATTAAGGGACTCAGCCGAAGAAAAATGAATGAATGATTATATGGATGAATTTATCAGTATGGCCGGACAAAACTTGGTGGCGAAACTTTTGAAATGTTTTAATAAAAGAACAATACCTATGGATTTCCTATGAATGGTATTGGTCATTCAGGTCTAGCGCAACTAATAAAAACATAAGAATTATTAATGTCATACATCATCAAACTTTTACAACCAAATTTAATTCTGATGAACAGAAAACTTTTTACTTAAAAAGTTATAACAGCCTAAATTTAATGTGTCATCAAACATAAACATTACATTCACTTAAAATTTTAGTAAATAGAACACTAAATGATAATTTATATAATAAAGGTCCTTAATTCAATGTCAGCAAACAAAGACTTTTAGTAAAGAGATCACAAAATTTTTATTTACTAGATAAAATCTCCTAAACTTAATGTGTTAGCAAACATAAACTTTACAATTAAAAAATTTTTTGTAAATAGAACACTAAATTTTATTGAGAAAAGTAAAAAGTAAAAAAAAATTCACAAAACCAACAGCGTTAGTAATTAGATAATTTTTTATCCTTTTTATTACCAACATAAGAAAAAAATGATTTGTAAACAAACTACATGCAACGTGTTAGAAAATATTTATTTATTTATTTATTTACATTTTAACACCATTTTCAGGCTGTTTGCTTGGTCTTAAAATGTCCTAAATATCAAAAAACAAAATATAGGCCTTAAAAAGTCTTAAATTTACAGAAATATTGTGTTGTAGGTCTTAAATCTTTTTTAAACAGGTCTTAATTTCCCTTTGTTCATGTATAGCTACCCAATCTGGCCATTAACACCCATACAACCACTAACAATTCATCTCAAGAAAGCAAAAAAATCTATTTACCATATTGGTTTAATTATTTTCCTTACAATAACATTTGTTTAAAAGTTCTTCATATATTTAGGGCTGAGGACACTGACCTGGACGGATTGTTGTGCATAGATTTTGTTTATTCAGTCATTCATTCATTCATTTTCCTTCGGTTTAGTTCCATATTTATCAGGGGTTGCCACAGCGGAATAAACCGCCAACTATTCTGTCATATGTTTTATGCAGTGGATGCCCTTCCAGCTGCAACCCAGCACTGGGAAAACACTGATAAATATTAAATTAATATTTTGAATTTTTCGCCAAAAATGCTTATTATATAAGATAGAAAGAGTTTGAGTCCTTTGCCCTCAAGGCAAATCAGAACAAATTTGCAATACTATTTTAGAAATATATTTTTGTCTATAATAAAAAATTATTCATAATTTAAAACTGAGATAAAAATCAAAAACAGTTTTACTTTGGATATTGATTTTTGAAGGACTCACATTTTAAAATATTTTCTCCACATTAAAGTCAATGTCTGATATAATATAATAAAATAAAGTCTGTTTTATTTTTATTTATGTCATTTGTTTTATTTTTTTTATACAACATCACATGTCGTGCCAGAGTTAGCTATAAAGCTAATTTACGCCTGTAGTCTCTGAGCAGGATGTTGCAACAAAATTAACAATATTAAATAACAAAAAAGTAGTACATATATACAATGCATCGTAGTCAATAAGTTTAAGATTACAGAATAAAGCAGGTGATGAGCTTAAAGTGGGACACGTGTGAGTTTTCAGATCATCCGAGCGTGAGCAGCTCAATCATTAGTGAGCTTCTGTGCAGATCAGCTTTGTTTTCAGAAGAGGAAGTGCAAACAGACACTGATCGGGGTACATCGACCAATCGCAAACCCCCACACTTTATTACACTTTAACCAAGAGTCACTACTGCGACACCAGCTCTTAAACACTGACATTTCTGACTAACCTCAGAATTAAAAATATCTAAAATATTTTTAAAAATCTTGGTGTTAAAATATTATTATATGTAGGCCATGCAATGAGTTACAGTTCTCATAAACACTCATTAAGTGGGGTTTAAAGGGACAGTTCACCCAAAACTGAAATTCTGTCATCATTTACTCACTCTACATTTTTATTTGAGTTTCTTTCTCTTGTTGAACACAAGAAAATATATTTTAATGAAAGCTGGAAACCTGTAACTATTGGCTTCCATAGTATTTGTTTTTCCTACTATGGAAGTAAATGGTTACCGATTTATAACATTCTTCAAAATATCTTATTTTGGGATCAACAGAAAAAAGAAAACAAAGATATAAAGGAATGGAACCACTCGAGGGCGAGCAAATGGTGAGTAAATATTAATTTTTGTGTGAACTATCCCATTAATACTAAAATCTCAGTAGAAGCTATACAAATTGACCAAAATTCAATTCGGTAAAGTTATATATAGACATTCTTAATGACCGCTGCTAGTTCCAGTGTTAATAGTGATGCCATATAAGAACTATACTGTATATACTGCAAATGTATGATATACATACCTACATATCTATTTATAATTCCTGTTTATAGCAAATAACAAACTGTATATTATGTTCATCTATGTGCATATGCCTGATTGTTAATAGCAACATGTACAGTATACTTATCTATTTGTAATACTCTGATTCTAGTTATTACGACTAGTATATTAAGTTCATTTTACATCCATCTGTAAATATTAGCTATAGCTTTCTATAGAGTAATTGCACTTATAACTTATGCCTATATCCTGCATTTGCTGCTATTGCACTCCTGGTTAGACCTAAACTGGATTTTGTTGCCTTGTTTGTGTGTAATGACAATAAAGTTGAATCTAATCTAATCTAAAACTAATCAGTGAAAAGTCCTTAAAAGCTTTTTACACCATAGAGAACATATTGTGCAATGGGAAGGTTGATAACTTTATGGATGTTAAAGATATTTCATGGAATCAATCGTATTATGATGAGAGAAGCACTAGGTGTAGATCTCTTACCTTGTAGCCGCCCATGCGATCCTCCTGTCTGAAGGGTTTTGCGTTTTTCAGCCAGCGCATTTTGGGTTTAGGATTTCCAGCTGCCGCACAGCGAAACTTCACCGTGTTGGCCGCTGGGACAGCATGCAGCTTCTTCTCCATCTTCTCTGGAAAGGTCCAATATGGCAGCCCTGAGAGAAAGAAAAAGTGTTTACCAACAGTGTATAAACAAGGCTTATGCTGATCATATACAGTGCAAATGTTTGAGCAATGTTGCTGTAAAACTTTATATTAATTGCCCTAACTACTAGGTACAATGTACTTATTGTGTATACAATGTATTACACAACACTTATGGTGCTACTGAGATGTAATGTAATGTAATGTGTGTATTTATATAGCGCATTTATTGTGAATTGCCATACACCCAAAGCGATTCACAATCATGAGGGAGGTCTCTCCACACCACCACCAGTGTACAGCATCCACTTGGATGGTGCGATGGCAGCCACAGGACAACGACGTTAAGGCCTGAGAGGGAATTTGGCCAGCAACAGATGAAATTATGCCAACCATCGAAGACCTTGAGGACTTACTGCACAAATACACTTCACTGAACATGCACACATAAACATCACCTATATACTATTTAAATGCAGGTTAACTATGTTTATATATAATAACATTAACTGTTAAAAGCTGTTAGTTACTAGTTAATTAGCTAACGTTATTAGTAACTAATACATTTATGATAACTAATAACCTTAACTTTTCCCAATTTGATTGTAATGCATTGATTTGCACCTTTTGTAAAGATGCTTGAAACAATACTTATTGTGAGAAGCACTATTGAATTTAATTGAATTGAACTGAATTGAATTGGGGGCAGCACAGTGGGTAGCACAATCGCCTCACAGCAAGAAGGTTGCTGGTTTGAGCCGCGGCTGGGTCAGTTGGCTTTTCTGTGTGGAGTTTGCATGTTCTCCCCATGTTGGCGTGAGTTTCCTGCGGGTGCTCCGGTTTGCACCACAAGTCCTAAGACATGCGGTATAGGTGAATTGGGTAAGCTAAATTGTCTGTAGTGTATGTTTGTGTGTGAATGAGAGTGTATGGGTGTTTCCCAGTGATGGGTTGCAGCTGGAAGGGCATCCGCGGCGTAAAACATATGCCGGATAAGTTGGTGGTTCATTCCGCTGTGATGACCCCATATTAATAAAGGGACTAAGCCGAAAAGAAAATGAATTGAATTGAAACACAAGTGAGGTAAAGGACCGGTTAGGTGGTATAGGTAGGGTATAGTCAACAGTGTAATTATAAATGTAAGTATATAGTTTAATTAAAGATGTAATTACATGCAGATCATTTTGAATATGTAAGTACAATGTAAAAACATGTATGTCCATAATAAGTGCATTGTACCAATGTACTTCATTAATGTAAAAACATAATACTTAAGGCCACTTAATATAAAGCGGGACCAATTAGGGCAATGGGATAGAGGTACAAAATTGTTGCCCATTCTCTTTAGGAAAGCCGCCAAGCAAGATTGCTCTGCACTGTAAAGCCTCATTCACACTATGATCGACTCGCAGCGACAAAACAACAAGCGACCCCTCATTTTAATGGAGATTGAGTGACTTCTAGTGACCTTCGTCTATGCGAGTGACCGTTGGCGATCAAGTGGGTGGGTCGAGTGACGCATCAAAGTTGGAAATCCTTTAACTTTATGCAAATGTAGAGCGACTTTCTTGAGCGACAGCCAATAGGAGCACCAGTAGAGCTCATTTGATCCTCTCTCAGCTCCTGGTTGTATTCTTGTGTTGTAGACCTACACCCAGAGCGACAGGCATCTACAAAGTCGCTGCTAGTGTGAATGAGGCATAACAAAGTATAGTTTTATGGATATCTATAAGCTAGTGTGCTCCAGAACAGTGACAAAAGTCACATTTAGAAGATAGAAACTTTCAAAGCTTGCAATTTGTCACTTCCGATTTTTCTTGATACTTCAGTTTCTCATCAAATCTTTTGACCAATCAGATGTGCTCTAGTATCTGACATGCCCTGTCCCTTTATATTGCTTCTCATTTGCTTTGTATATTTGATGCGCTTGATCTCAACCACTCTCACTGGCAGAGCTGTGATAAAAACAAAACACTATTGACTGTTTTTTAAATAACAGAGCTACTATATGTCTCGCCCATGTCTTCGTGTTTCAGTTGAGATTACGTCAAACATTGAATAACTAAAGCCCATTTCAAAGCACTTTTCGGGATCCTTTAAGATTACACGAGGCAAACTGGAGGTTTATCATCTACACCTTTGCGCTTATCTGCTCTCAGCAGCTCATAGATCAGCCTCTGACATCTACAGTGGGTTTTCGAGATCTATGTTTATGGAAAAACCTGAGATGAAAGCTAAAAAGAGTAGCTCTTGGATTGCACGTAAGCTAAGGAAGAATCTCAATGGTTTATAGTCCTGAAGATCAGCTTTCAATTAATCAAATTGAAATTGTGTTGTGATAGATAAATGCAATTACTTTAAATAAATATGACAATTATTGCATTATGCTTACTGTCTAATTTGCACTTCCAAGGAACTGACAGAGTTTTTGTGCAATACAAAAGGTGTTAGAAAAAAGTTTAAGTATCAATTCTCACTACTTTTTTGACAGCCTATTGTTAAAATATTAGCTGTTTACTAGTAAAGTATATAATCTGTATGATTTTATTCTACATGCCTAATCATACCTAAACCTAACTACTCCTTTAATAACTATTAATAGGCAGCAAATTAGGAGTTTAAGTATATATATATATATATATATATATATATAATAATAAAATATAAGTGACTGCTTATTAATAGTTAGTAAGGTATTAGTTGGGTTTAGTGGGTAGCATTAAGAATGTGGATTAAAATCATACTTTATAACTACTAATAAACAGATAAATGTCTCTTCATAATAAGCATGCAATAAGCCAGTAAGTAATAGTGGGAATTGGTAAACTAAAGTGTTTCCTAAATAATAAATAAATAAATTATACATAATAATTAAACAAATCAAATTGTAAAAATCAAAATGTTGCCTTGAAAACCACCTGAAATACTGTACATCAAAAAAGAAATAGCTGTAAAATTAACAATATTACAATAAATTTTAGTTGCCAGTAATACTGTAAATTAACAATTACAATTGTGCTGTAAGACTACAACAAAATTGTAATTGTTAATTTACAGTGCACTTGTACATTTTACAGTATAACTGGCAATGTTTTGGAAATTACTTGCCAATTATGGCTATTTTACAGCATTTATACAGCTTTATTTATTTCAGGTGGTTTTCAAGGCAACATTTAAGATTTTTTTTTAATTTTGTTTAATTATTATTTCTAATTTATTCATTAATTGTGTAGATAATACTGTAGTTATGTATCAGTACTCACTATTAACTACTAGCGTATTACCTGCTTATTATTAAGATATTACCACTAAAATTGGCAGTAACCCTGTAACTTTTACAGCAAAGTGTACTTAAATAGCTAAAGCTGAAAGAACCCAAACAAATGCAATGAAACCAATGCAGGCTCATTATTGATGCTTACCCCTGCATACATGTCTGGACAGTGCGAAATTTGTGCCAGGAGGTATGTTTTTTTTTTGCAGTTTTTGTTTTCATGAATCCGCCAGAGGCCAGTGTTTACACCTTTGCAGATCTCAACATTTTCTTGTGAGTGCTATTCTTGCCTGCTGTTCTCACATAAATCATGCTGTTGACTGATTGACCGACCAACCGACTGATTACCCCAACCACACCCTTCCTCAAACCCAACCAATAGTGTTTTCAAAAGCACCGATCCCCCCAACCACCTTTCTTTCCCAAACCCAACCAATAGTGTTTTCAAAAGCACCGATTGCCCCAACCACCCTCTTCCCCAAACCCAACCAACAGTGTTTTCAAAAGCACCGATCCCCCAACCACCCTCTTCCCCAAACCCAACCAATAGTGTTTTCAAAAGCACCGATTCCCCCAACCACCCTCTTCCCCAAACCCAACCAATAGTGTTTTCAAAAGCACCGATTCCCCCAACCACCCTCTTCCCCAAACCCAACCAATAGTGTTTTCAAAAGCACCAATTCCCCTAACCACCCTCTTCCCCAAACCCAACCAATAGTGTTTTCAAAAGCACCGATTGCCCCACCCTCCTCCTTCCCTAAACCCAACCAATAGTGTTTTCAAAAGCACTAATTGACCCGCCTAAACCCAACTGACCATCCAGAAAAAGAAAAGCCTTCACAGCTGCCTGATTTGTACCTCGTTTTCAGAGATTACCACATTCTCACACTATTATTTACTTTATTTTTTGCCTTTTGTTTTTGTTTTAAAATCTGTCCACACGGACGCAAGCAATCAGCTGGTAGCACAAATAGAAAAATAAACCGTTAACAGCATCATACCACCCCATAGCATTCGTTTTAAAGACAAAATGCATCCATCCGTAGCTCTGGCTACATAATTCGCGCTCTCCAGAAATGTATATGGGAATACGTTTTCACAATGAGCCTGTGTTGAATGAAACCTATACAGTAAAACATTAAACATGACACCCATTAGCAGGAACCGTCTGCATCTCAGCGAGGGGAAACAGGAAGACATGATGGTCATGGATGCAAATCGAAACAGTTATTCACACTCACAGCACTGCATGACCGCACCGCCCATCTGCTTAATGGAAGTCTGCAACTCACAGTGAGCGGCCACTTAAATAAAAACATACTCTCCGAAAATACACAAGAGAAAAAGAGGATAAAACAAGTCGGCCTGAAAGCACAGCGGCTTGCCAAGAAGGAACTGGACCATCACATCCAATTTCTTTTGTTCGACAGACACGCTAACCGGAAGGCTGCAAAAAGGACTTGATATGAGACATGTAAACAGACATCTTCCCTTCAGCGTGAAGGCATGCTAATTGGTTTTCTGTCTGTCTGTTTTCTTTCCTCACAACTCATCTCATCTTCAGGGATTTCACATGCAGTGGTTATTCTCTTTGACCTAAATGCCATTGTGGACACCAAAATATATACTGTTGAAGTCAGAATTATTAGCCCTCTTTTATATTTGTTTCCCCATTTTAGTTTAATTTTAGGAAGGTTTTTAACACATTTATAAACACAAAAGTTTTAATAACTCATTTATAATAATTGATTTATTTTATCTTTGCCATGATGACAGTAAATATTATTTTACTAGATATTCTTCAAGATACTAGTATTCAGCTTAAAGTGACATTTAAAGGATTAACTAGGTTAATTAGGCAAGTTAGGGTAATTAGGCAAGTCGTTGTCTAACAGTGGTTTGCTCTCTGAAAAAATACATTGCTTAAGGGGGCTAATATTTTTCACCATAAAACGTTTTTTTTTTAATCAAAACCTGCTTTTATTCTAACTGTAATAAAACAAATAAGACTTCCTTCAGAAGAAAAAATATTATAGGAAATACTGTGAAAAATGTCTTGCTTTGTTAAACATCATTTAGGAAATATTTGTAAAAGAAATTTAAAGGAGTGCAAACAATTTGACTTCAACAGTACATATACATGACTTATTTCAGCTTGCTTAAAGAAACACTCCACTTTTTTGGTAGAATATGTTCAATTTACATCTCCCCTAAAGTTAAACAGTTAAATTTTACAATTTTGTTTTATTTATTCAGCCTATCTTTGGGTCTGGCGAAAGTAATTTTAGCTTAGCTTAGCATAGATCGTTGAATCGGATTCGACCATTAGCATCCTGTCAAAAATGATTGTTTAGATCGTTTTAAAGCTTGACTCTTCTGTAGTACCCTGTGTAGCAAGACCAACAAAAAATGAAAAGTTGCTATTTTCTAGACTGATATGGCTAGGAATATGGCTATTCTCATTCTGGTGTAGAAAGCAGTGCTTAAAAAGTGGCTAATTTCCATGCTATAACCAACGTGACCGTCTGCTTGCACACGAAGCGTGACTTGCAATCATAGAGATATTTGTGAGGAATGATTCAGAACATGTTTTTATTCTTATAATTTTCCTAAATGATATCATATGTAATATGTTTTGGAATATTTTCAGGCGCTAAGTAATTTCATTGCACAGCTACAGTCAGTACAACAGCAAAACTCCTTGATAAATACACCAGAATGAGAGTATAGTTCCTAACCATATCAGTCCAGCAAAAATAGCTAATTTTAATGTTCTGTCAGTCTTAATACACAATGAAACTACAGAAAAGTAAAGCTTTAAATAGAAAAATCATCAAAGCTCTGGTCATTTTTGAGTGAGACGGTCTAATCTAATTCAATGATCAATGCTAAGCTAAGCTAAAAGCACTCCAACCAGACCTGGAGATTGAATGAATGGATTCAAAAATTAGAAAAACTCAAATGTTTAACTCTAGGAGAGCTGTAAAATGAGCATATTTCCAAAAAAAAAATAAAGTGGAGTGTAGTGGAGCTGACAATGACATTGAGACAAAAGGGTAAAATAGGGTCCTGGGAAAACCTAAAACAGATTACCTCAAGTAAAAGATGGACTGACCACCATTCAAACATGGTTTTCTAGAAGGAACAATCAACAAATACCAAAGCTATCTGCACAGATCTGTAGGTAAACAGAAACACTGAGACATCCCAGCAGCTAATTCCTTCAGATTAGGCATCCAAAGCAGACTTTTAGTCTTTAAACAATCCCAGTGTTGTGTACTCCAGCGCACCTCATCCGAGGGCAAAACATTTCACAAATAAAGGAAACTTTCTCGTGAGAGGAGGGAAAAAATTGGTGTTTTTGAGACCGCTGTTGTTGAGGCCTCTTTTGCACAGAATATATCAAAGAGCTCTGAGTGGTTGAGCTGGGCAGAAATCCAACCCACCGAGCCCAAAAACCGCCCCGAGCACAATGCTAAACACCCCTCCATCCCAAGCCCAATCCACTCATACGCAGCCAAAGGCCAGACCTCCAAAACATACGCAGAGAAGTGTTGGTGCAGATCCAAACCAGAGCCCATTAGCTGAGAGACGTCGCTCCACCCCACTTTCCAACAAGCCTCTTTAATATTTAGATTTGCAAAACTCAAAACAGATTTGGTTGGGTATGATGCTCGTTTCGACAGTGGAAATGTAGTCGAATTCAATATCTTCACCTGTCACGGCTTCACATTCATGTGAAGTTAACAAAAAGCTCTGACTTTAACAAAAGAGTGCTGAATGACTGAATAAAGCATTGAATTCTTACTTTTTTTCCAACAAGCCTCTTTAATACTTAGATTTGCAAAACTCAAAACAGATTTTGTTGGGTATAATGCTTGTTTCAACAAAGGAAATGTAGTCAACATAATTTCTTCACCTGTCATGGCTTCACATTTACGTGAAGTAGACAAAAACCTCTGACTTTTACTACAGTGTTGAATGAATAAAATAAAATATATTTTTTTACTTACATTTTAATTTTGTAAATGGGTTTATGGATGGAAAAGGTCTGTAATTTTATTAGGAAAATGTTATTTCAAACATGTACACTACACTCTCAGAAATAAAGGTACGAGAGCTGTCACTGGGGTGGTACCTTTTCAATAGGTACAAATTTGTACCTACAAGGTCCATATTAATACCTGAAGGGTATGTATTAGTATCTAAAAAGTACAAAAATGTTTACCTTAAAATTTGTAGGTACTAATATATACTTTTGAGGTACCAATATGGACCCTTTAAGTACAAATGTACACCTATTGAAAAGGTACCGCCCCAGTAACAGCTTGTGTACCTTTATTTCTGAGAGTGTACCTGACAAAAGTCTTGTTGTTGATCCCAAAATAATAACTTGACTTCCAGTTGATCATTTGGAAAAGTGGCAGAAGATAGATTTTTCAGATGAATCATCAGTTGAGCTGCATCCCAATCGTCACAAATACTGCAGAAGACCTATTGGAACCAGCATGGACCCAAGATTCTCACTGAAATCAGGCAAAATCATGATTTGGGGTTACATTCAGTAAGGGGGCATGCAAGAGATCTGCAGAGTGGATGGCAACATGAACAGCCTGAGGTATCAAGACACTTGTGCTGCCCATTACATTACAAACCACAGGAGAGGGCAAATTCTTCACCAGGATAGCGCTCCTTCTCATACTTCAGCACATCAAAGTTCCTGGTAGCAGAGAAGGTCAAGGTGCTGCAGGATTGACCAGCCCAGTCACCAGACATGAACATTATTGAGCATGTCTGGGGTAAGATGAAGGAGCAGGCATTGAAGATAAATCCAAAGGATCTTGATGAACTCTGGGAGTCCTGCAACAACACTTTCTTTGCCATTCCAGATGACGTTATTAATAAGTGATTTGAGTCATTGCAGAGATGTATGGATGCAGTCCTCCAAGCTCATGGGAGTCAGACACAATATTCATTCTTTTTCCACTGCAGCATGACTTTATATTCTATACTGTACATTATTTATGTTCAGTGACAAGACTTTTGTCTAAGCAAAGTCAGACCTTACTGTCCTAATAAAATCATTAAAAATCAAGAAATGATCATATTTTATTTTGGTAAAATAAGCCTAATCTAGAGGCATTTGCCTTTCATATAAGCCACTTCTGACACCAAATGATCAACTAGAAGTCAAGTTATTATTTGTTGTTCCTAAAACTTGGATAGGTGACTTGACAAGACTTTTGTTAGGTCTTGTAAGTGTAAAATTAAATGTGTAGTATAATTTGTAGTATTAAATTTGTCTAAATGGCACAACATCTTTCATCCTTCACTTGTTCCAACCTGTTTGAGTTTCTTCTGTTCTGTTGAACACAAAGAAGATATCTTGACAATTGCTGGTTAAGGTTACCCATTAAACTTTCATATGACTTTTTTCCTACTATGGAGGTCAATGGGTGACATCAGCCAGCAATTTTCAAAATATCTTCTTTTGTGGTCAACAGAAGAAAGAAACCCATAAAGGTTTAAAACCACAAGAAGGTGAATAAATGATGATGTCATTTTCATTTTTAGGTGAACTATCTCTATGCTTTCAGCAGTTTATTAGAGATGCTTCCAAACAAAGATGTGAATTAGACTCAACCGCAAAACTAGCATAAACCATTTGCAAATAAAGCAGCGTTTCCATCCAATGGGTCAAAGAGAACAAAATTGTAATTTCCTGATAAACTGCCGGCAAATATCAAAAACTCACTAAGGGCCTTTTTTCCTCTATAATAAATAAGTCGCACCTCAGAAGACGAAAACTAAATGCATTACGGTTGCTTTTAAAGGCATGAGACCCTCTTTGGGAGCACAGAGCTCAAGACAGTTTTGGTGTAATAATAATAGATTAATAATAATACTACTGAACCACTGTGATGACAGACTTTGGCTGAGAGATTTCAGAATGACCAAAACAACAGATGTTTCAGAGGTTTTAAAATGTGCTCGCTCCAATGTTTTTTTAACAGCATCCCATCGCAACCATTTTTATGATCACAAGATCTGTTAAAACAGAATCACATGACTTTATTGATGCACGTGCTGGAATTTATCGAGTAAATGTGTTTCCATTGTAGTTTATGCATTTATTAGCTAAAATGTTTATCCTACAAAATGGGCAGCACAATCGCCTCAAAGCAAGAAGGTCGCTGGTTCGAGCCTCAGCTGGGTCTGTAGGCATTTCTGTGTGAAGTTTGCATGCTCTCCCTGTGTTTGCGTGTGTTTCCCCCACAGTCCAAAAACGTGGTATAGTTGAATTGGATAGGCTAAATTTTCCGTAGTGTATGTGTGTGAATGTTTCCCAGTAATGGGTTGTGGTTGGAAAGCCATACACTGCGTAAAACATACGCTGGATAAGTTGGCGGTTCATTCCGCTGTGGCGACCCAAGACTAAGCCAAAAAGAAATTGAATGAATGAATGAAAAACATAGCTATTTTATACTTCATTCACATTCAACCTCAGGTCCTTCCATTTCCTCACAGTTCAATGCAAAACACATCTCTTAGCAGGTAAATTACAGGCAGGCCTCTCAAGGAGCAGCAATCTGAGAAGGAAAGTGCACAAAAGACACAAAGGAAGAAGGAAAGACGGAGCCTGGAATTCTGGGAATGCGTCTGCGCTGGAATTGCTACACAGTTATCATCAGTCTCCTCAATCTGTCCTTTCTACAGAATGCGCTTTCAATATTGCCACAGTCAGTGTTGCACAAAAAGAATGCCTTCACTAATGTTTAAAAAGCATTGTGTTGCAGCTGTCAGAAATATGACCTCAGACATAAAATGAATTTGAGATGGTAATCAGCCCCCAGTCCCGATACTCACGCATTTGTTCGCCGTCCGCACCAACATCGTCTGACCGCTCTGTGTCGTCCTCATCGTCACCGGATGAAATGGCATCTGCAGAGAGTACCAGGAATACTTACTTCGTTTTTTGCCTTTACTACTGGCAGTGAATATAGTACAATTTAATATTAATAAACTTATTAGTAGTAGTTTTATTGAAACCCTGAAGCTGTTTAAGCAATGACCTATGACTTCGTTGTTCATTTGTTATGCTTAATTGGATTGAATATTTCGTATTTATGTATGGGCTACATATTTAAACTGATTACATTAACATATGAATATATAATTATAAGTGTGTGTGTGTGTGTGTGTGGGTGTGTGTGTGTGTGTGTGTGTGTGTGTGTGTGTGTGTGTGTGTGTG
>CAIGQZ010001236.1:4833172-4849793 GCA_903798205.1 Danio tinwini
AAGATACTTTGAAAAATGCTGAAAACCTGTAACCATTGACTTTCATAATTCTTGCTTTCCTACTATGGAAGTCAGTGGTTAAAGGTTATCAATGGTTATGGGTTATCATTTTTCAAAATATCTTCTTTTGTGTTCAACAGATGTAAGAAACACTTAAATCTTTGGAACAAATTGAGGGTGAGTAAATAGTAAGTACATTTTTATTTTTGTGTGAACTGTTACTTTGAAAAATGCTGAAAACCTGTAACCATTCTTTTCCAATGTATTTGTTTTACCTACAATGGAAGCCAGTGGTTACAGGTTTCTATCATCTTCCAAAATATCTTCTTTTGTGTCCAACAGTAGAAAGAAAACCTGTAACGATTGGCTTCCATAGTAGGAAAAACAAATACTATGCAAATCAATGGTCACCGGTTTCCAGCATTCTTCAAAATATCTTCTTTTGCATTTAACAGAAAATAGAAACTCATAAAGGTCTAAAACAAGTATAGAAGAAATAAATAATGATAGAATTTAAATTTTTGGGTGAACTATCCCTTTAAGACCCTCTGATTTAGATCCAAGCTGAGCATCTCTTACAGTAGACAACATGAGCGTCTGGGTTACGAGAGGAAAACCCTTGGGATAAAAAGACCAGGCGCGAGGAATTGGGGATGATTCTGATTCTGGAAAAAGGAAAAGACATGGAGAGACTCACTTGGATCTTCAGCCAACGTTTTAAACATCATCAAAGCCCTGTTTGACTGTGCCTAATTCTGTCCAAACCAACAGGGCACACACGCACACTAAAACACCAGCACAACCTCTCCAATGACAATAAATAAATCACACAATCCAAATAATAATGATCCGAAGCATGCATGTGCGATTTTTCCACATTTTTCCAGCTTGGGCCATACCTCTGGTTCCAACCACAAACCTTATGGGGTGGCAGGGAAGGAGAAAATAAAAGGGCAAGGATCTTCAACTCCATTGTGCTTTAAGCCCTGTCAGATTACATCTGATCCAAGTTTGCTTTCCCACACTTTCACAATGTGTTGTTTTTCGACCTCTCCGAAGATTTCGACTGCTGTCCTAGTCTTAATCAGGTCTAAAGAAAAGCAACAAATGTTCCAAATAAAACCAAACATTGCTGATTCAGACATGTAAGGAGACGCTCATTTAAAAAAACTGTATGACTTCTGAGAATGTCCTTTAATATGCCCCTTATTTGCCTTTTTAAAGTGTCTGCTAAATGACTAAATGTAATATACACATGTACATGTAATAAACCGGAGAAATATCACACGAGTAGCAATGCGTTTAGGCTGTATATTATATTAGTGATGGGTCATTCTTGAACGATTCGGTCATTTTGAATGAATCTTATATGTGACTCGAGAACGGTGAGGCCTCTCAGGGAGTGATTTGTTCGAGATTAGTTCCTTTTTCGAGTCCTCTATCGGGTTTGAGTCGTTCGTTCATCATGTGAAAGACAGAAGCCAGTCATATGGATTTAGAGCCGGAAAAAGATTTGATCCGTTCATCTCTCGAGTTTGAGTCATCACGTGAAAGACACAAGCCAATCATATGCATTTAAAGCCTCAAAAGGTGAACTAATCATGGGTGTTTCAGACTGTGTGCGTTGGCTCATATGGGACTGTCAGTGTCAGGTGAACGAACGACTCAAATTTGAAGACATGCCAGAAGACGTGAGCAGAGCTAATCATAGATAAAACACCAGGTAATCAATTATGGATTATTTTCTCTTTCTTAGTAGCATTATAGTAGTTATAACTTGTAGTGTGATTAACGTTTGGGCTAGTTATAGATGTGTTTGGAAGCATCTTATAACAATTTGATGTTATTTTGGCAAATTGAACGAATTTAACAAAATTACTCGAAAAAAGATTCATTCATATCGATGAAGAACACTTAAAGGTCCGAGTATATGTATATATATATATTTTTTTTTTTTTGATGAACTAAAAATGATATGACAAAAAGTCATTACAACACATGTTTTTGCTACTTTCATTTATTTGCAGTTAAGGTTAGGGTCAGGATTCAGCTAAATTATTTAGTTATACGAAGTTTAAGTTCACATTTTTAGCCAGTTTGATTGAGTTGAGATGACTAGAACAGTTCATTTGATTCGACATAAACATTTAAGGCAGCAATGTTTTGTTTTTTTACAGTGTATTGAATGAAAATGAATTGCTTTATGGTGGAAAATGGGCTGCTGCTGTGGTGGTCATGGTGGAGAGCATGAGACTGATTCCTGTGATGCTCCAAGGACAGATGAGTCTCCGCTGAGGTCCAGCTTCTGCGCCTAGACTGCAGCTCTGCACAAGACGTTTGGCCATAGGAGAAATGGTCGTGCCCAACTGAGCCTGGTTTCTCTCGAGGTTTTTTAAATTCTTCACTTTCGCCAATTGGTGAAGTTTTTTCCTCGCTGCTGTCGCCACTGGCTTGCATAGTTCGGGATCTGTAGAGCTGCGCATCGATGGAATTGCTCTTCAGTGTTTGGACTCTCAGTAGTGATTATTAAACCACACTGAACTGAGCTAAACTGAACTGAACTTATCTCTGAAAACTGAACTGACACTGTTTCAATTCACTAAAAACTTTCATGTGAAGCTGCTTTGACACAATCTACATTGTATAAGCGCTATACAAATACAGATGAATTGAATTGAATTGAATTGCTTTAAAACTTCTTGCTTTCCATAGAAATGAACATGTTTGGAGCAACCCAAGGTTGAATAAAGCAAATATTTATTTTTATTATTTTTTATTACTATTACTATTTTATTATTATTACTATTTATAGAAATTGTATTAATTATATTGCGCAATATTGCACTGCATTCTGCAGCCAGACATCTTTTGTCCAAAGTCAGATGCTTCACTTTCATTCATCTTCTAAGTGGTCTATGTTGTGGGACTTTGTAAGACGATTTGCACTTTTCTCTCCTATCATATGATGAGATCATGTGATGGAGGATTAAGTGGCTGAAGTAGCTGAAGTCATGTGATGTGGATAGGCTCAGAGGTTTTGGTGAAAGGTGGAGAGTCTTAACCATACCAGTTTTCTTGTTGTGCAAATGCAACCCAAGTAGCTGAACATACGCAGGGGGTTGTGCTAAACATGTACCAAACAACAGTATATATCTATATCCATTCAACAACAACAACAACAACAACAACAACAAAAAGCCTGTCAACGAACGCCCACCCCTGGAGGCAAAATACAACAGCCCTTACTGGGTGCCTGCAAAAAAAGCCCACCAAGGGTTCAGTTTAGGGTTTCATATGCTTTATTTTAATAATATATATTATGGGTAGTTGTATGAATGAAGTATTCTAATTACATGGTAAAACATGATTAGCTACTTTACTTGATAATGTCAGTTAACACATTGCCTTAACTTTATAATTATACACATAGTTTGTTTACTCTTTTTTATATAAAGTCTATTCGCTTTTTACAGTTTAAAATTTTTGCTGTCTTAAATGTTTTGGTTGAATCAAATTAACCTTTCTAGTCATCTCAACCCAATTAAACTGACTAAAAATGTGAACTTTAACTTTGTGTAACTAATTTAGCTGAAACCCTAACTCTAACTTAAAATAAATTACAATCAATTGTTGTAATGACTTTTTGTCATATCATTTTTACAATAAAAGAGTTTGGGGGAAAATAAAAACAACATAAAAGTGATCTTTTTCAATACTCAGTGTTTACGATTCATTCATTTTCACACTTAAATGAAATCTATATAAAAATCTTTATTATACTGTTTTTTAACATGAAAAAGGGCCTTAATGTTGTTGACTGGGGGCCAAAAGAGCATATTAAAGATTACAAATCGAACAAGTCATACAGTTTTTAAATGAGTAAACTTTTTTCTTAAATGTTTTGGTTGAATCAAATTAACCTTTCTAGTCCTCTCAACTCAATCAAACTGATTAAAATGGGAACTTATAAAAGTAAAAAAACTACATAAAAGTGATCTTGTTGAATTCAGTGTTTACGATTAATTCATTTTCACACTCAATTCTATATAAAAATCTTTATTATGCTTTTTATATTATGAAAAATGACCCTGATGCTGTTGACTGTGCACATTTAGCAATTTAGTAGACACTTTAAAAGGGGCAAATAAGGGCCAAAAGGGCATATTAAAGAGCAAAGATTCTTCAAAATCTAACAATTCATTTTGAATGAGTAAACTTTTTGCTGCCTTAAATGTTTTGGTTGAATCAAGTGAACTGTTCTAGTCATCTCAACTCAATCAAACTGACTAAAAATGTGAACTTAATCTTTGTATAACTAAACAACTCAGCTGAAACCCTAAACCTAACTTCAAATAAATGACAAACATTTGTTGTAGTGACTTTCTGTCGTTTCATTTTTTACAATAAAAGAGTTTCAGGGGGTATAAAAACAACATAAAAGTGATCTTGTTTCAATATTCAGTGTTTACTATTCATTCATCTTCACACTCAAATCTACATTAGAAAACTGTTTTTGTGCTTTTTTTTATGAACAATGGCCCTGATGCTGTTGACTGTGTATATTACATTTAGTAATTTAGCAGACACTTTAAAAGCAGCAAATAAGGGACAAAACTGTATATTAAAGAGCAAAGATTCTTTAAAATCTAAAAAGTCATACAGTTTTTAAATGAGTAAACTTTTTTCTGCCTTAAATGTTTTGGTTGAATCAAATGAGCTTTTCTAGTCATCTCAACTCAATTAAACTGAATAAAAATGTAAAGTTAAACTTTGTTTTACTAAACAATTTAGCTAAAACTCTAACTCTAACCTAAAATAAATGAAAGTAACAAACACATTTGTTGCAATGATTGCTTGTAATATCATTTTTACAATTAAAGGGCTTCGGGGATTATAAAAACAACATAAAAGTGATCTTGTTCCATAATTCAATGTTTACGATTAATTCATTTTCACACTCAAATCTATATAAAAATCTTTATTATGCCTATTTTCATATGAAATATGGCCCTGATGCTGTTGACTGTGCACATTTAGTAATTTAGCAGACACTTTAAAAGCAAATAAGGGCCAAAACTGCATATTAAAGAGCAAAGATTCTTCAAAATCTAACAAGTCATACAGTTTTTTAAATGAGTAAACTTTTTGCTACCTTAAATGTTTTGGTTGAATCAAATGAGCTGTTCTAGTCATCTCAACTCAATCAAACTGACTAAAAATGTGAACTTAATCTTTGTATAACTAATTTAGCTGAAACCTATCGCTAGGATCAAATAAATTAAAGTAACAAAAATTAATTGCAATGTCGTTTTGGGCTTCAGGGAATATAAAAACAACATAAAAGTGATCTTGTTCCAATATTCTGTGCTTCATTTTCACACTCGAATCTATTAAAAAATGGTCCTGATGCTGTTGACGGTGTATATTACATCCAGTCATTTAGCAGACACTTATAAAGGGCGAAAAGGGCATATTAAAGGGTAAAGATTCCTCAAAATTTAACAAGTCATACAGTTTTTAAATGACCTGAGGGTGAGTAAACTGTTTTTTTTTGGTGGGCATGTACAGACTTCTTTTAACCCTGAGGTCAAAGGGCATCTGGACAGTGTTAGTTTGGGGGTGGGATGGTTACTTCTGATGATTGTGTTTGACAACCCTTTAATTAACATAGTGATTAAAGCCAGAAGAACAAAAGGAGACTTATCCAACACAACAGGCAACATTACCTACTTGCCCAAATGTAATGGGCCACTATTACACTATTACAAAGTGGAAAAATCACCTCAATAATCACTACTAATGGTGCAATGCGGCAAAATAAGGCCAAAATACACAGCTAGGCCAAATAACCAAATAAAATGACTGTGGAATGAGTTTGAAACGAAGACATTGACAAACCACATCCCTTTAAAAGGAAGTCGGGAAACCTCCAAAAAGAGAGAGAGGATCTCTTGTTTCGTTCGAGCTCAAATCTGAAAGCAAGTACGGTTTATTTTCTTCCCAAACAAACTAATATGGGTTGGTTTTTGCGTCTGCATGCCAAGCTAGCAGGTATGTGTGTGGTCCTCAACTCAGAACAACATTAAACTCAGACAGATGGAGAGAAAGAGAGAGAGAAAATATGGGGGGCGAAAGGAAAAAAGACGTTAGGAGTGGAACCACAAAAATCCTAAAAACGACTCTTCTGAAAAGAGCTGTTGTGAGTATAGCATACGCAAAATAATTCCGTACATTATAAAACCCCGGGGTTTACAGTTCAAAGACGCCAGATATATGCTTAAACCACTTTCCCCACATAATTATCGAAGTTTCAAAAGACGTGCTCCACGCTAAAGAAGTACTTCCTAGGGTTCGCATTCAGAAACTCATAAAACCTAAAAACCACATTTCACTGCAAACCAGCACCTCCTCAACTTTCCTGGCTGTCTTGAACACAAGGGTTTATGAAAAGTCTGATCTCATAAATCTGCACTAAGTAATGATCCACAAAACAATCAGGAATCCTACATAATCCACAAACAATAAAATAAAAAACACAAAAGTTGTGTCGCCTATCCAAGTTTTAGGAACAACAAATAATAACTCGACTTCTAGTTGATCATTTGGTATCAGAAGTGGTTTATATGAAAGACAAAGGCCTCTAGATTACACTTATTTTACCAAAATAAAATATGATCATGCCTTGATTTTTATTTATTTAATTAGGACAGTAAGGTCTGACTTTGCTTACACAAAAGTCTTGTCACATAACAGAAATAATGTCCAGTATAGAATATAAAGGCATGCTGCAGTAGAGAAAGAATAAATATTGTGTATGACTCCCATGAGCTTGGAGGACTGCATCCATACATCTCTGCAATGACTCAAATCACTTATTAATAAAGTCATCTGGAATGACAAAGAAAGCATTCGTGCAGGACTCCCAGAGTCCATCAAGATTCTTTGGATTCATCTTCAATGCCTATACTCAATAATGTTTATGTCTGGTGACTGGGCTGTCCAATCCTGGAGCACCTTGACCTTCTTTGCTTTCAGGAACTTTAATGTGAAGGCTGAAGTATAAGAAGGAGCGCTATCCTGCTCAAGAATTTGCCCTCTCCTGTGGTTTGTAATGTAATGTGCATCACAAATGTCTTGATACCTCAGGCTGTTGATGTTGCCAGCCATTCTGCAGATCTCTTGCATGCCCCCAATCTGAATGTAACCCCAAAACCATGATTTTTCCTTCACCAAACTTGACTGATTTCTGTGAGAATTTAGGGTCCATGCGGGTTCCAATAGGTCTTCTGCAGTATTTGTGAAGATTGGGATGCAGCTTGGGATTCATCTGAAAAATCGACCTTCTGACACACTTTTGATCAACTAGAAGTCAAGTTATTATTTTGTTGCTCTTACAACTGGGATTGACGACAAGACTTTTGTCAGGTAGCATATATATATAATAATCATATGAGTATTGTTTTGTTTCACCCAAATTTCAGATTTTCCCCAAGTCTTTAATCTAGCGCCAATTAACTCATATATGCCATCTTATATCCTGATAACAACATATATCACGATATAGTACTATTTCTGTAAAATCAATCAATTAATAATGTATGACAATATACAGTGCTCAGCATAATTGAGTACAGCCCATTTAGAAAATTTTGATTTGTTTACATCTCTCAGTGTATATAGGCAATGTATTTTGGTGCATTTAAACAAAACAGATTTATTAAACAGATATATTTATTAAAATAATATTTTAGTCAGCAAACATATTTTGAAATTAAAAGATAATACTATTAAATTCAAGCAAAATATTGCAAATAAATTACAAACTACAAAATTTCAACTAAATCCTTTTTTATTATTTGGATTTAATATTTTTCTGTAACATATGAATTTGGGTGTACTCATTTTTTGGACCGTTATCATAAGTTATTTTGTTAGATTAGCTCCAGATTTGGCTTCAGTACTGACTAATCTAATGTATATGCACAAATATAATTCTCTATAGCTTCCTATAAAAAAAATTAATTTAAAAGATAGATTTGTGAGGGGTGTACTTATATATGCTGAGCACTGTATAATGTATTAATAATAATGTACTGGCAACACTGAAAGGAATAATTGTATTAACATTTCAAAGTATGTACTCGAACATCTACTTATTCATAAGTGATCATATTTCTCGCTTTATTAAGGACTTCAGGGCATTAATGGATGGGTCACACTTTATTTTGATGGTCCATTTGTTACATTGCATCAACATGCCAACTAATTCCCAATAGATTATAAGTAGACTGTTAGGTTAGGGTTAGGGTTAGTGTAAGTTGACATGCGCTTGCAAAGTTTCTTATAGTCAGTTAAATGTCTGTTGAAGGAGCATATCAGCAGATATTAAGCAGACAGTCTACTAATACTTAAATGGACCCTCAAAATAAAGTGTAACCCATTAATGAAATATTAAACACTTCAAAAACTAATAATTATAGGCCCGATATAAAATATTGCTAAATAAAACACAAAATGTAAAGAACACCATACTTTCAAGATTGCAACTTTCCCATGAAGCTCTCATTCATGTTTCTGTCAGCATGCCCATAATAGTGTATAACATTGCGCTCAAATACAGTATATTACGAAAAATTACTATTATAAACAATGTATTTTACAATCCCCCGAAATAAAAGATAGAGCATAAAATGAAACAATAAACGTTTTGTTTTGTCAATATAATATCATCACATTGCACAGCCCTACTTCACCCAATAACAATAAAAAATTGAATAAAAAAAAATAAAATCGCACAAAGTTGAAGTCAGAATTCTGATGGTGATAAAAGTTTGTCATGTAAAAAATATTGCTAAAGGGGGCTAATAATATTGAACTAAAAATGGTTTAAAAAAATTTTTTAAACCGCTTTCATTCTCACCGAAATAAAACAATTAAGACTTTCTCCAGAAGAAAAAATATTATAGGAAATACTGTGAACATTTCTTGCTCTTTTAAACATCATTTGGGAAATTTAAAAAAATAAATAAATCACAGGAGGGCGAATAATTTTGACTTCATCTGTAGGTGCAGCTTGATTTCATAGTAACTGAGCAGCATCTTTAAGCAGCACCAGTTGTGTTTTTTTAAAGTAACATCTTCCAATGTCTTACCTTCAGGTGCAGATGTATTCACCAAGTCAATCTTCAATGACGGCCGTGCCACAGATACCGTTGCCAGGGTCAAAAGCAGGAGCGCACCCAGAAGCCACCCCCGGGCGAACATCCCATCAGCGGTGGGCGTGTCTCCACATCCCCCCCTCCTCCTCGGCCTCCCCCTGGACACGGATCCCATCTGAGGGGCTCCACCCAACCATCAACTGCAGGCTGTACGGTCGGTCACTCACTGGAATTCCCACCAATCACCTGGGCTGAAGACGGATGACAGATCAGGGAATCACCCAGGAGAAAATGAGAAGATTTAGATAATTAGACGACGCTGTAATATTTCATATAATGTAAAACAATTGTATGTATTGTATGTAAATGTATTTCTGCCTACATTTTTGATTAATCAACTGGACTTTCCTAGTCATCTCAACTTACAGAATAGAGTATAGAATCAAACTGACTAAAAAGGTTAAGTTGAATGTTAAGTTGAACTAAAAGTAGTTGTAACCTGATTAAGTTATTAAAATTAAAGTAACAATTTTTTGTCGTGACGTTTTGTCATGGCATTTTTAGTTCATACACCAACCATAAATTCAATCTATTAATTTCAAGATTATTTGCATAGCAATTATTTTTCAAATCAGTTTTATAAAAGGTGCACATTAGTGCATTACAATCAAATTCCCAAAAGTTAAGGTTATTAGTTACCAATAACTTTAACTAATTAACTAGTAACTAATAGCTTTTAATAGGGATGTCCCAATCAAGTTTTTTTTGCCCTCAAGTCAGAGTCATTTTATTTTGAGTATTTACCGATCAGTGGTATAAAGTAACTAATTATAAATACTCAAATCACTGTAATTGAGTAGTTTCTCAGGAATTGTAATTTACATTTTTAGTGCAGTATCTGTACTTTTACTCCACTACTTTCCTTCAACCTGCAGTCACTACTTTATTTTTCTTGTCTATGGGGATTAGAAAATTCAGTCCTGTGATTCCTATCCAATCAAATCGCACATACCATAGAAGGTAAATCACATCATAATGAACTACCTCAAGACGTGTGCACTTTATAATTGCAGCGTCCATGGAGATCTTCAAAATCTTTACACGAATTGACCCAGAGATTGTTTAGATGCAGGTCACTGATGAGAAGATGACGGATGCTTACTGTATGATGACCGAAATGGCCTTAAACACCCAGCAGGCGCAGGACGACAATATGACGTCTGATTGATGTTGAACCCTAACGTTATGGGGACTTTGCATTTTGTTTGGACATGAAAATCAGGTTGATGTCAGAACTCAATGTCAGGCCAACATCAATGTCCAATGTCCAACCTAAAACCAACCAAATATCAACGTCTAATAATGTTACAGCTTGACGCTGTGTGAACGTTACCACTATGACATCTATCAGACGTTGGATTTTGGTTGCCGTACCTGATGAATAAATGTCAGTATTTGACGTCATATATGATGTTGGTTTAAGATGTTGGCTCACCTCTGGATTTTGGTCACTTACTAACAACCTAAAATCAACCAAATATCAACGTCATTTGACGCCATTATTGGACATCAAAATAACATTGTCCTTAGTTGCTGACTTGACAATTAATTTTGGTCACCTGACATTACAACCTAAATCTAACCTAATATTAATGTCTCATGTTGTTGTGTGCCTGCTGGGCAATAACTAAACGCACTACAGAATGTTACGTTTACAAACACATGCACAAATTACATGTAAACATATCAGCTTTTGACAGCGTAATACTCACTACTCACTACTCTTGAGTACTTTTGAAAGGGCTACTCTTTACTCTATACTTTGAGTAATATTTACAGCAGATACTTTTACTCTACTTGCACTACATTTTTAGGCAAGTAATGGTACTTTTACTTGAGTTAGATTTTTCAGTAGTCTTTCCATCACTGCTACCAATACCAAAACCTGATCTGATACTTAATATATAAAAAGAAACAGATCCAGGATGTTACTTATTTTTAATTTAACTGACCTTATTTTAACATTCAACAACTCTGTTAACAAACATAGCACTTCTGTGAGCCTGAACAATCAAGTATTAAATAACATCAGTTCTTCACTTTTGGACTTTAGTGCAACAGTAAATATAAAAAAAATTCATATAAAAACAAATAGCACTTCAACTTTAAAGATCGGCAGGCAATCCCAAGTTTACATATCTCACGGTTTGCTATAGTATTGTTGTCGTCATCAACTGTATAATATCTCCAGACTGTAGACATACTCGCGCTTTCCGCTTCAAGCTGCTTCCGTGTTCTACTTTAACCAATAGCGTCACTGCAACAAAGTGATGTCATGCAACATGCATTGCTGTTTCTGTGTGAAGTCAAGAAATAGGTCTAACTATATATATATATATGAGTCCTGATCAAGAGGTAACGTCAAACTCCGGTTGAGTCTGAAACCGCATGATTGGGCCCGATTTCCAATCACGGATCTGGACATCCCTAGCTTTTGACAGTTAAAGTTATTATATATAAACATAGTTAACCTGCAGTTAAAACCTACAATTCTAGCAACACTGAACTTATGAAATGCCCCAAAAAATAATAAATCATAATAATCTTGCTGGCCTTTTTTTTTTAGTTGAATCCAATGAACTTTCATTTCAGCTTACTGAATAGAATACATAATATTGAATCAAACTGACTAAAAATGTTAGGTTAAACGTTAAGTTTAACTAAAAGTAATTGCAACCTAATTGATTAAGTTCTTAAAAATAAAGTCACAAAATTTGTTTTCATGACAATTGTTTATAGCATTTTCCAGTGTATACAGACACCATAAATCTAACAACCATAGCAACTCATAAAATAAAAAAAAAATCATAATAATACAGTTTTTCTCAGTCACTTTGGTGCATTTGTCACCAATTTGACAACATTATTTACATTTGCACAACAGTTAATGCATTTCTCAAAACAATTAGTCACTTGTGCACATCATAGTAGCAGTTTCTCATTCCTTCCAACAAATTGCAAATGCTTTTGGACATGCATCAATTGCTTTTACACAACTCTCTGCTGTTTTATAACATTATCATTTGCTTATGTCATGTAAGTCAAAATGAACTAAACTTGTGAATGCTGAATAGTCATTCCATATAAAACTAATAGTCCTCATTTCATTATCTGAGTCATTACATACCCAAATGTTGAACTAGTTGTCAAAATCTGTCAAGATAATTTTATAAACATTTTTAAATATTTTTATTTCCTGAAAATGTCTTCTAAATTGAACAATTTGATCAATGATTTACAGACCTGTGAATGTATCAGATTCAGTTCCAATATGTCCTGCAATATTGTTTACAGTTGTGCACAGCTCTACCCAAAGGGAGTTTATGTTTGTAAATAAGGGTGTATTTATTCTTTTGCACAATGCTGTGATTTAATTAGAATTGCAAAGAGCAAATGGAGTAAAAAAGTGAAACATACATATTCAGTGTCTTGTACTCAGATACCTCACTAAATGCAGTGATGTCTACCTTTACTGTAGTTTTCAAATGGTTGTGCAAATAGTATATAGTGCTGTCTTGAGCATTTTCAGGACGTGTCACCAAAATCGGACTTTTTTACATTGGAAAAAATGTACAGAGTAAAGTGTTATAATGAAAACATGTCAAAGCCATTTGACTATTATGCTCATAAACAATGGTGGCAGGACTTTTCATCTTGATGACACTGACACTTTCATTGACATGAATACTTGCTTTTGAGGAATGAGCTTTTGCAGGTTATCAACAAGGTTTTGCAGTTTGTATTAATTGTTTTGAGAAATGCATGAACTGTTGTGAAATGAATAGTGTTGTGAGAAATGCACCAGAGCCACAAAAAAAATTGCAATAACAATCCTGCTGCATAAAGTTTTTGTTGTTAAATAAACTTAACTTTCCACGTCATCTCAACTTACAGAATATTTTTTACACTAAAATCAACAAAAAAAAAAAAAACTTAATTGAAACCGGATTAAGTTATTAAAATTAAAGTAACAAAAAAGCTGTCATGACGTTTTGTCATAGCATGTTTAGTGTACATACAAATCAAAAAACCTCAAACTATAGCAACACTGAACTCATAAAATGTAATCAAAATATGTAATAAAATAATAATAATCTTGCGTTTAGTTGAATCCACTGAACTTTCTTAGTCATCTCAATTTACAGAATAGAATATAGAATCAAACTGACTAAAAATATTAGGTTTAACTTTGTGTAACTAAAATAATTAGTTGAAACATGATTAAGGTATTAAAATGAAAGTCATAAAAAAATGTTCACAACATTTTTACAGTGTATACACAAACCATAAAACATTCAACCATAGCAACACTAAACTTATAAATCATATTAATAATAATAATCTTACTACTTACTTTTAGTTGAATCCACTGAACTTTTCTAGTCATCTTTAGCTTACTGAATAGAATACAGAATATATAGAATACAGAATTAAACTGATTTTAAAAGGTAAACTTTGTGTAACTAAAATTAATAGTTGAAACCTGATTATGTTATTAAAATTAAAGTAAAAAACAATTAATGGCATGTAAGTGTATGCACAAACCATAAAAACTTCCAACCGTAGCAACACTGAACTCATAAATTGTAATAATAATAATCTTTCTGCCCATATTTTTGTTCGATCTACTGAAATATTGCTAAACTAAAAATACAAAAAAATCCTTCATTCATTCATTTTCTTTTCGGCTTAGTCCCTTTATTAATCCGGGGCCGCCACAGCAGAATGAACCGCCAACTTATCCAGCACGATTTTATACAGCGGATGCCTTTCCAGCCGCAACCCATCTCTGGGACACATCCACACACACCCATTCACACTCATACACTACAGACAATTTAGCCTACCTATTTCATCTGTACCGCATGTCTTTGGACTGTGGGGGAAACCGGAGCACCCGGAGTAAACCCACGCGAATGCAGGGAGAACATGCAAACTCCACACAGAAATGCCAACTGATTAAGCCGAGGCTCGAACCAGCGACCTTCTTGCTGTGAGGCGACAACACTATCTACTGCGCCACTGCGTCGCCTATATACAAAAAAAAATATTATAACTAAAAATATTAAAGTTAAATGTTTGTGTAATAAAAAAAAATAGTTTTAGCATGATTAAGTTATTAAAATAAAAAAACACAAAAAATTGTTGTCATGACAAACCATAAACCCTCCAACCATATCAACTCATACAACTAAAAACATAATATCTTGCTGCCTACATTTTTTGGTTGTTGAATCAACTTAGCTTTCCTAGTCATCTCAACTTACAGAATAAGATATAAAAATATTAAAGACTAAAGATAAATGCAAAGACTTTTTATTATATTATTATGAACTTTAATTTTTTTTTTTATTAAATGAAACCTCATCAAATTATTAAAATTAAAGTAACAAAAAAAATTGTTGATATATTTACAGTGTATATACAAACCATAAAACCTCCAGCCCTACACTATAAAAAAATTCTGGTTGCCTTAAGTTGAATCAAATTAACCTTATTAGTCCATTGAACTTATATTATGTTAAACTGACTTATAACAGTTTGCGTAACTTATGAAATTAAGTTAGAACATGATTAACTTAGTTTAATAAGTTTCAATGACCTAAAAACATATGCTGTCAGGACTAATTGATCATACGATTTTTTTACAGTGTAGCAACACTAAACTCATAACATGTAGAAGAAACCATTATAATAATAATCTTGTAATAATGTTTATTTTTTTTAGTTGAATGCACTGAAAATACTAAAAATATTAAGTTAAATGTTTGTGTAACTTAAAATAGTTGAAACTTGATTAAGTTATTAAAATTAAAGTAACAAAAAAAATTGTTGTGATGACAAACAATAAAATCTCCAACCGTAGCAACTCATATAATAAAAATAAATTATAATAAAAATAATCTTGCCGCCTAAAGTTTTTGTTGTTGAATCAACTTAACCTTCCTAGTCATCTCAACTTACAGAATAAAAACTAAAAATAAATTATAAACCTATTATTATATTAATATTTACTTATATGTTGTGCAAAATTAGATGAAACCTGATTAATTTATTAAAATTAAAGTAACAAAATAAGATTATTAGCATGACATTTTATCATAGCATTTTTTACAGTGTATACATAAACCATAAAACCTCCAACCATAGCATGGACACAAGTCTGATTATTTTGGTATCACTTCAATTCAGTCCTTATTGCACATTTGGTTGACTAATTTAAATTGCACCTACATGCCAACTAAATCGCATTAGAGTATTGTTAGGCTGTCTGCTTAATATCTGCTGACATTATTCCACCAACACATTTAACTGACTATAAGAAATTTTGCAAGTACATGTCACTAACCCTAACCTAACAGTCTTAATAAGAATTAGCTGACATGTAGTTGCAATGTAACTTCAATTCAACAAAATGTGTGGCTCATCAAAAATAAAGTGATACCAATATTTCAAATCAGCTGAAGCACGACCTTAAAGACAGTGCGTAGGCCTTAACTAATGAAAGAGACAGATGATAACTAAAGGCCAAGATGTCAAAATGCTGTTAAACGAGCCTTGCCACAAACATACCAAAGCTGTGATGCTTTAGACCTGTCTACTATCTGACACCTACACACTACACCCAGCACACACCTTCATCAGCGTCAGCAATCTTTGGTTATAGACTTTATAAAGATTAATAACCACCCTATTAGAGCAAATAACAATTGTTTGTTTACTGTTTTTATACATGTATGCATCTTGACAAAGACATCTGAAGGGATAGTTCACTCAAAAATGAAAATTCTGCCATCATTTATTCACTTGTTCAAACCTATTTGACCTTCTACTGATGAACACAAAATGAGATATTTTGAAACATGTGGTAGCTGGCGTCCATTGACTTCCACTGTGAATTTATTCCTAATATGGAAGTCCAGCACTCTTCAAAATATATTCCTTTAAGTCTAACTGAAGACTCATAAATGTTTAAAACCACATGAGGGAGAATAAAAAAAAATTTCTTTCTTTCTATCTATCTATCTATCTATCTATCTATCTATCTATCTATCTATCTATCTATCTATCTATCTATCTATCTATCTATCTATCTATCTATCTATCTATCTATCTATCTATCTAACTATCTATCTATCTATCTATCTATCTATCTATCTATCTATCTATCTATGCACATTACTCGCATTAGCATCTTATTCTAAAGTTAACAAAACAACCCTATCTATCTATCTATCTATCTATCTATCTATCTATCTATCTATCTATCTATCTATCTATCTATCTATCTATCTATCTATCTATCTATCTATCTATCTATCTATCTATCTATCTATCTATCTATCTATCTATCTATCTATCTATCTATCTATCTATCTATCTATCTATCTATCTATCTATCT
>CAIGQZ010001236.1:4854214-4870958 GCA_903798205.1 Danio tinwini
CAAACAGGTTTGGAATAAGTGGAGGACGAGTAAACAATGACAGAATTTAAACTACCCATTTAAGCTTAAAAGAAAAAGTTGACAACAAAATGCACACTTTTTGTTTAATGTTTTTTTTTTTTGAAGGGATAGTTCACCCCAAAAAATGTAAATTTACTCACTATTTACTCACCCTCAAGTGGTTCCAATCCGGTAGTTACTTCATTCCGTTAAACACAAAAGAAGATACTTTGAAGAAAGATGAAAACCGGTAACCACTGACTCAGAAAAAAAAAACTAAATTTATGGAAGTGAATGGTTACAGGTTTCCAACATTCTTCAAAACATCTTCTTTTGTGTTCAACAGAAGAAACAAACAAACAAACAGGTTCAGAATAAGTGGAGAATGAGTAAATGATGACAGAATTTGAACTATCCTTTTAAGCTTAACAAAAGATCACAATAAAATGCACACTTTGTTTAATGTTTTTAATAGGACAGTTCACAGAAACAGATTATTTACTCAGTATTTACACACCCTTAAGTGGTTTCAAACCTTCAGTTTGTTTATTCTGTTTAACACAAAAGAAGATACTTTGTAGAAAGATGAAAACCGGTAACCACTGATTTTCATAGTAGAAAAAAATACTATAAGTGAATGGTTACAGGTTTGAACATACTTCAAAATATCTTCATTTGTGTATGACAGAAAAAAGAAACACAAACAGGTTTGGAACAAATGAAGAACTATATGAGCCAGCTCCACAGTGAGTGGGCTTGACAAACCACCTCTCTCTCACTCTCACTCTTAAAAAAAACTCTTACTTCCTCCTTAATCTAGCTCTAAAATACAAACAAGTTCCTTTGTATAAGTAGTACTTCTTGTGTGTTTCCTCTTCTTGTTGAATCGCTGAATGCCTCCCCAGTTGTAAGTCGCTTTGGACAAAAGTGTCTGCTAAATGACTAAATTAATGAGTAAACCATGACAGAATTGTACTTTTTGGGTGAACTATCCCTTTAAGCTTAACAAAAACTAATTCTAAATTAAATTCACCCATTTTGTTTAATGATTTTTAAAGGGATAGTTCTCCAAAAATGTACATTTACTCACTATTTACACTCTCAAGTGGTACCAAACATTAGTTTCTTCTTTCTGTTGAACACAAAAGATGATATTTTGAAGAAAGCTGAAAACCGGTAACCATTGACATTCATAGTAGAAAAAATACTATATAAGTGAATGGTTACAGGTTTCCAACCTTCTTCAAAATATCTTCTTTTGTGCTTAACAGAAAAAAGAAGCACACAAACAGGTTTGGAACAAGTGAAGGACGAGTAAACAATGACAGAATTGTCATTTTTGGGTGAATTATCCCTTTAAGCTTCACCCAAAGTTCACCATAAAATGCATTGTGCAAAATAGTCAACGTAAAGCTTTGTAAAAGTATTAAGTAAACAGTGACATTTGCAATTTCCTTTCGTCATTTTCCCAGCATTGCTATCAGTGGCTGATGACAGACTCCCCCATTGAGCGTTCAGTCTCCCAGCATTCACACTGGGAGCCTCCCTAATCAATGACCCCTAAATGTCAGAGAGCGAGGGCCCCACACTCCCCTCCCAAAGCGTCTCCTCCATTGGACAGGCCCTTAAAAACTAAAGAGAGTCGGATTAGGATAGGAGGGCCGAATATGCCTTTCCCTCTCTCCGTTTTCTCCCCCTTCCTCATAAAAGATCCGTCCCCATTCAGTCGGAATGAGCCAGCTAATAAGGCTGTTAAAGAAAAGCGAGAGGTTCCTCGGTGAATGGGGCCTTCCATCATGGCTTTTCTTTCTCTTTCAGGGCTAGATTCTCCAGCTCGCTCAGACACAGTGAAGCCATCAGCACCGTCTCCCATAAAGGGTGACAGTTTGAATCGCAATGAGAGGGAAGCGCGAAAAGAATGGGGACAGGCCGCAGGTTTAGGGGGGTGCCAAATAAAGGACGGACTATACAGTCTTTCACGCGTCTCCCCATCGCCTGTCCTGGCCAGATTTACATTGTTTTTATGACTGTCTTACAGGCCTGCCACATTTAGCAAACACAATGGGACAGCCAGTGAGAGTCAGGGAGAAAAAAACTGTAGTGAAAGAGGAGGGTCACGTCTCACTGTTCTCTTACTGTCCTGCTCATCCGGCTGGAGATGTTCGGATCTGACCAACAGTGTAAATCACGGGCCATGTTGATATTTGTAGATGGTTTGCATAAACGTCGATTTAACAGATGACAACACATGAGCATGCACTGCAAATTTTAGATAGTAAATTTAGCTACCTTAGAGTTAAAATGAACACTTTTCAGAGTTTATATGGGAACCACTATAAAAGTGTTGAAATAACACTTTTGAAAGAGTTAACACTATCAACACTCAGAGAGTGTTAATTGGCAAACTCTTATAGTGTAAAATATTAACACCATAAGCAAGCAAGCAAAAAGCAAGATGTATGGCTGTGTTACATAAATAAACAAAGCAGCTCCCTCATACGTGTTAAGTTTTCTTTTGCTCTCGCCAGCAAAATTCCAGTTTTACAGTTTTTCTCAGTCACTTTGGTGCATTTCTCACAACACTATTTACATTTGCACAACAGTTAATGCGTTTCTCAAAACAATTAGTGCAAACTGCAAAATCTAGTGGATAACCTGCAAAAGCGTGTCACTTGCTCAAAATGGAGAGCTCATTCCTCAAAAGCAAGTATTCATGTCAATGAAAGTGTCAGTGTCATCAAAATGCAAAGTCCTGCCACCATTGTTTATGAACAAGACAGTCAAATGGCTCTGTCATGTTTTCATTATGACACTTTACTCTGTACATTTTTTTCAATGCAAAAAAAGTCAGATTTTGGTGACACGTCCTGAAAATGCTCAAGACAGCACTATATACTATTTGCACAGTCATTTGAAAACTACAGTAAAGGCAGACATCACTGCATTTAGTGAGGTATCTGAGTACAAGACACTGAATATGTATGTTTCACTTTTGTACTGCATTTGCTCTTTGCAATTCTAATTTATTCACAGCATTGTGCAAACGAATAAATACACCCTTATTTACAACAAACAGAAACTTCCTTTGGGTAGAGCTGTGCACAACTGTAAACCATATTGCAGGACATATTGGAACTGAACCTACAACATACACAGGTCTGTAAATCATTCATCAAATTGTTCAATTTAGAAGATGTTTTCAGAAAAAAAAAAGATTTAAAGTTTTTAAATAAAATTATCTTGACAGATTTTGACAACTAGTTCAACATTTTTGTATGTAATGACTCAAGTAATGAAATGAGGACTGTTAGTATTACATAGAATGACTATTCAGCATTCACAAGTTTAGTTCATTTTGACTGACATGACATAAGCAAATGATAATGTTATAAAACAGCAGAGAGTTGTATGACAGCATTTGATGCATGTCCAAAAGCATTTGCAATTTGCTGGAAGGAATGAGAAACTGCTACTATGATGTGCACAAATGACTAATTGTTTTGAGAAATGCATTAACTGTTGTGCAAATCTAAATAGTGTTGTGAGAAATGCACCAGAGCAACTGAGAAAAACTGTAAATAAGGCTGTATTTATTCTTTTGCACAATGCTGTGAATAAATTAGAATTGTAAAGAGCAAATGCAGTAAACATGTGAAACGTACATATTCAGTGTCTTGTACTCAGATACCTCACTAAATGCAGTGATGTCTAACTTTACTGTAGTTTTCAAATGGCTGTGCGAATAGTATATAGTGCTGTCTTGAGCATTTTCAGGACGTGTCACCAAATTTAGATTTTTTTTGCATTGGAAAACATTCACAGAGTAAAGTGTCATAATGAAAACATGACAGAGCCATTTGACTATCTTGTTCATAAACAATAGTGTCAGGACTTTGCATCTTGATGACACAGACACTTTCATTGACATGAATACTTGCTTTTGAGGAATGAGCCCTCCATTTTAAGCAAGTGACACGCTTTTGCAGGTTATCAACAAGGTTTTGCAGTTTGTACTAATTGTTTTGAGAAATGCATTAACTGTTGTGCAAATGTAAATAGTGTTGTGAGAAATGCACCAAAGCCACTGAGAAAAACTGTAATATACAGTGTGATTTTTTTGGTGTTGTTCAGTGTTAAAACCGAAGTACATTTTAATCCACGAGTGTGAAAGAACGTATATTTAAGAGGGTTTTTTTTTTTCAGTTCTAAACTTTTAACCCAATATGCAGTGTATATCCCACTAGTGATAGTGGGATATACACAGTGACAGTGACCGTGATCAAACCAGTATGTTTTACTTAAACTTGAAACATATCTTGTTGCATTTTAAAATGCAAAGAGTTGAATGTTTTGAAATTATTTCTGAAAAGATTAATGAGCATTTGATAAATTTAAATATATTTGATCACCTGTCACACACACACACCAATTGATAACATAGGAAAAAAGGTAATATATTAACACTTTGAAGGGTAACACACACTGCAGTTCGATGTAAGAATAAACTCTTACTGTGTTAAAATGAACTCTGAGAGTAATGTACAGATTTCACATCTTATAAAGTGTTATTTTAACTCCAAAATGGAGGGAGTCACATGTACACCCAAGGAGTGTTAAGTTAAACTTAAACTGAGTTAAATGTACACCGATTGTTTTGCTGTGTGAAAAGAGCCCGAGTGTCACATGAGGGAAGCGAAGGTAACTAGATTGCTGAACCGCGCAATGCACGAAAATAAAAATATATCTTGTTTCATATTGGCAACACTGTATTAACTATTATCTTTAAGGAAAATAGTTCAAATAGTCATAAACCATATTTTCTCGTATTTAACCAAGAGAAGCAGTTTTAAGACAGCTTTAGTTTTAATCTAACATAGCTAGTACAGAACTAAATAAAGATGAAAAATGATCCTTTTTTGTGAGATATTTAACGAATAATTTAACGTATAAATAACGATTTTGATGTCAAATGTCTATATACAAACATTTTAGGTACTTTTACTCACTAGTTGCTTCTTCTTATTGCTCCTTGTGCCAGAAGAAAAATGCTTCAGGGATATTGTTGCATAAATTCCCGGATGTAGTAGTCAACACTGTTATAGAAATATAGAAATATACTCATATCTCTCTTGAATTTTGTATTTTTATCAAAATAACTTTGTTAGAAAGAAATATACACATATTTAGGAAAAACAGGGTATAACAGCTTAGTGGGTTTTATTTTAACAATGTTATTAAAAATGGTCAAATTGACTGCTTTGGTAATACTAGTTAAAGCTGTACTGCTTGTTTCACACCAAAAGCTAAATTAAATTTTATGCTAGAAGATTACAAAGTCAATGCAAACACACAAACAGAGGCGAATCTTCTGCGAGCGGCACAAATGATGTGGAATGTGCAGCATGTTTGCCGTGATCATCATCGCAATCTACCATGCAAGTTCAAATAATTGTGTGAGGTGAAAAACATCCCACGAGTAAACTAGAACAAGTGACGAGGTGCTCCGCATTTGGTGTGAACCGAGCATAAGAATGCACTATAAGGGGTCGTTCACACTGAATGCATTTTTTCTTTGACAAAGTGTAACTTTTCAGTTGACTACTACATCCGGGAACAATCAGCTTCTAACACTGAGAGGGTTATTTTATCTTTGCTGTGTGAGCAGCACGGTGGCGCAGTGGGTAGCACAATTGCCTCACAGCCGGAAGGTTGCTGGTTTGAGCCCCAGCTGGGTGAGTTGGCATTTCTGTGTGGAGTTTGCATGTTTTACCCGCGTTCGCATGGGTTTCTTCTGGGTGCTTCGGTTTCCCCCACAAGTCCAAAGACATGCGGTATAGGTGAATTGGGTAAGCTTAATTGTCTGTAATGTATGAGTGTGTATGGGTGTTATCTTTCAGTACGTGACCTCGTCGTTTCTCTTTCTCTATTTAGTTTTTGCTTTTGCGCATTGTCATTTTACGATTTACACTTAATATTTTTTGATACATTTGCTGCCCCCTTACTTACGTACTCCCAGGGCCATTTATGTTGAAGTTCAGGGCTTTACATTAACACCCACCAACCCACCAAATGCAGATAGATTTCAGCTGTGGTGGGTTAGACAACCACTCTTACTTGCCACTTTGGTTGGTTGAAGATCATTTTTAAATTATAGTTTTCCTAAAAGCAGGGTTTGACGATAAGGATGGCCCAATATGCGTGCAAATGTCATCTTAGAAGCAGCATGACTGACAAAACTTGCGTTCACGCGAGCAGTTGAATAGAGAATGAGAGGATGATCCTTGCACACACAGGCGATGTCATGCGTGCTCCTGTTTCTTGGCGCAAAGCAACCGTGCCTGCAAACGCAACTGCTGCGATCGGTTCTCTTTGAAATAGACTGGACGAAAAGTGATGCTCGTGCACCCACAATCCTGCTGCTTCCAAAAGCTCCGGATGTTTTTAAAATATGTCTTAAGCAGCAGCGGTTGCCGGTTTTGTTTCAACTATTCTTTGAACAGAACAGATTGTTAACATTACCTGTGAGCATCCTTCCATTTTCACAAAAAAATGTTTTACCTTTTTTTTTTTTGCTTACGGTTATTTTTGTGTAATATGGTTTATTTATCATTTTTACAATAACATTGCTTTAATAGGAGATTAACTGACCATGTATGTGTAGTTAACTAGTGATCTGAGCCTGGACACACTAGGCTACTGTGCATATTTTTAGATGCATGGAAATAATTATTTTTAAAATGTAATTGTTTTGTTGAATAAAAAGAGCATGCATACAGCTATATTTAGCAGGTTTTGACATATTATTTAACATTTGTGACTAAGAAATAATTATTTATTTTTGGTGTGGTCAGAGATAAATTTAGTAAATCCTTAGTGTTGAGCTCTGAAAGGCCCTGTGGAATAAAAATTAATTGCAATGCAACACTATGAAACCATAACCCATTTGCTCATGCACATTGAGCAAGTTCATACATTCTCAGAAATAGAGGTACGAGAGCTGTCACTGAGGTGGTACCTTTTCAAAAGGTACATATTTGTACTTGAAGGGTCCATATTGGTACCTCAAAAGTATATATTATTACCTACAAATTTAAGAGGTTCCTTTTAGGCACCAATATGTACCCTTGAGGTATTAATAAAGGACCTTTTAGGTACAAATTTGTATGTTTTGAAAAGGTACCACCCCAGTGACAGCTTGCGTACCTTTATTTCTGAGAGTGTACACACAAAAAAAGGGAAATGAATGAGGCGGCATGTGGACAAACACAAAATCTAAATCAAGTAATTTTAGCATGCCAAAGTCAAATGTATGCATATAAAATATATATTCCCAACAACAAAATTGTGGCTAGTGAAAATGGAGAGCCACAGTGGCTGATGATCAAAAAAGTTAATGTCAAGCCCTGTTGAAGTTGATGTTTAGGCGCACCATAGTGGTGTTTCTTAACATAGTTTTTATGAGGTGGGTTGTTAGCCCAATGCTCAACCCCCAACCTGGAGGACCATGACATACACACACATACACTACGGACAATTTACCTTACCCAATTCACCTATACCCATGTCTTTGGACTGTGGAGGAAACCCACACCAACATGGGGAGAACATGCAAACTCCACACAGAAACACCAACTGAGACTCAAACCAGTGACCTCCTTGCTGTGAGATGACATCGCTACCCACTGCGGCACCATGTCACCAATAGTCACATGCCCCCTATGTGCCCCCTAGTGGTCATTTTACCTAGAAACTGCAGTGAAACATACTGTATGCTGAAGTTTTCAGTTTCACCAAAATGTAGCTAAAGCACATATTTCCAACGAGCCTGTGTTGAGATTTTCAGTTTAGTACAAGACCATCCATCCTGCTGTTATGCTAATGCTAAGTTATTTGAGCGACACTGCAGTGTTTTTCCACCGTCACGTGAGCCACCTGCTGTTCGCTGCCCTTCTGTCTATTGACAGCACCTTATGATTTATGCCAGACAATTGTTTGGTCAGCTTTAGGTTTCAAAACAGTCCTACCAAAATGCAGAGTTTGTTTAAGTCGGAGAGAAAAACCCTTCACGTGGAGAACAAACACTCACTCCTCGCGTCACTATGAGGGCAAGAATTTTTACAAAAACATGATGTCACGTTTCATCTCCCTGGCAACATTCCCGAAAGATAAATATTCATTATAATCATTAAGAAAACACTTTAAGTGGTGTTGGGTGCAATTTGACTTTAGGTGTGCCGAATACTTGAACATTTAAATTATAGAGAGCGAAGTCAGATTGGAGGATAATGTCTGTGTACGTGTTCTTTGCCATGTATTAACATGTTTTGTGTGGTAATTCACTTGTAATGTCATATACGAAAGTCAAGCATGGGCGAGTACTATAGTTAGCCCTGATCCGCACTTAGTGTGGTGGACTTTAATATAGAAAGGACTCTTAAAATAGAAAGGAAATGTGAGTGATTCCCAGCCATATACAGTTGAAGAAGTAAAAATTATTCACCCTCCTGTTAATTTTTTTCCTTTTCAAATATTTCCCAAATGATGTTTAACAGAGCAAGGAATTTTCCACGGTATTTCCTATAATATTTTTTCTTCTGGAGAAAGTCTTATTTGTTTTATTTTGGCTAGAATAAAAGCAGTTTTTAATTTTTTAAAAACCATTTTAATATTATTAGGTTAATATTATTAGCCCCTTTAAGCAATATATATATATATATATTTAATTGTCTACAGAACAAACCATCAATGACTTGCCTAATTACCCTAACTTGCCTAGTTAACCTTATTAACCTAGTTAAACCTTTACATTTCTTTAAGCTGAATACTGGTATTTTGAAAAATATCTAGTCAAATATTATTTACTGTTTTTAATGGCATAATATAAACCAGTTATTTGAAATGAGAGATTAAAACTATTATGATTAGAAACGTGTTAAAAAATAAATCTGCTGTCTGTTAAACATAAATTGGGGAAAAATATACAGGGGGGCTAATAATTCAGAAGGGCTAATAATTCTGATTTCAACTGTATTTTGCTATGCTGATGCTTACTGGCCAAAACTGGTCCTTTATAAAATAAAATAAAAATAATTTCCTTCAGTAAAATTAATATCTTGACATTTTGATCGCAGTGTTAGCTAAATGACTTTGCATCAAAACGACTAATGAAAAATAATGCACAGCTAGTGTTTTTCAGCCAATGATAAACTTCCGGTGAAAGCTAAATTAAATTAAATTCAGAAATTTTATTTTTGGCTTAGTCTCTTTATCCCTAATCTGAGGTCGCCACAGCGGAATGAACCACCAACTTATCCAGCACATGTTTTACACAGCGGATGCCTTTCCAGCTGCAATTCATTTCTGGGAAACACCCATTCACTCATTTACACTCATACACTACGGACAATTCAGCCTACCCAATTCACTTGTACTGCATGTCTTTGGACTGTGGGGGAAACCGGAGCACCCGGAGGAAACCCACGCAAACGTGGGGAGAACATGCAAACTTTTTTGCTATTTTTTTAGAACACAGTTTAAATCACTTGCTCTTTGTGCTCAATCTGGCAACCCACGCTTGCGTTTGTTTTGATCCAGGAGTGCAATACCTAGTTCAACCACTGAGTGTCAAACTTACATACTGCACCTTTAAATAGACTTAAGTATCTATTTAGTTGTTCAAGCTTAAAACGAGATAAAAAGACCATGTAACTGCTAGCCCAGTCAGGATCAGCAGGCAAGCACAGAAACTCCATTGATAATACTAGGGTAAAATAAACTGTCAGTGCTTCTTATCCGTGCTAAGACCTACTTTATATCACTGAAGATCACTCAAAAGTCCATGTTCATATAGCCCACTGGTTTGGGTTCTGAAATTAAATGAAATAAATTTAAGTTAAATTAGGGCTGCACAGTGGCGCAGTGGGTAGTACGTTCGCCTCACAGCAAAAAGGTCACTGGTTCAAGCCTCGGCTTGGTCATTTGGAGTATCTGTGTGGAGTTTGCATGCATCCAAACTACTATGAAAAAAAATACATTTGGTCTGGGATCATCAGCCACGCTAACATTAAATTAATGAAAAACTGAAAAATAATAAAATAAAAAATTTAATTAAATAAAACAAAAAAAATATATAAAAAATTTGTAAAATTAATAAAAATTAATATCTTGACATTTTGTTTCCAGAGATGGGTTGCAGCTGGAAGGGCATCCGCTGTGTAAAACAAATGCTGGATAAGTTGGCGGTTCATTCCGCTATGGTGGCGACCCCTGATGAATAAAGGGACTAAGCCGAAAAGAAAATGAAGGAATGAATCTTGACATTTTGATCATAGTATTTTGAATTGCTTTGCATCAAACCTACAATGAAAAATAATGCAATTGCTCTGGGTTCACCAACCAGTATGATTGTTGGTGTCTGTAGTAGCACTCTTTTACATGCATATGAAGGGCAAATCCTGTAAAGGATCTTGTGGTATTGTTGAATGTGAGATTGGCTCTAGTTCTGCCATTAGTGGTTGTGGTGAGCGACTCAAACTGCAGCAAGTGTTAAACGCCTCTAATAATGACTACTGCAGGCAGAACAAATCCTCTCTATGGGATTTATCACTGCTTAGGAAAAAACATAGATATATATATATATACACTAGATATCACATAGGGACCCTGAGCATGTGTTATTAGCGCCGACACATTGGTACAGTGCTCCTAGGACAAACGTCATTCAACCGCACTAGTCAAGACAGTGTGCCAATGTGAAGATGCTGGACTTTAGCGTTGTGTACGGGTGTAGTAAAGAGCAAACAAAAAAAACAAAAGCACAAACTCATCACATTTCATAGGTAAGATTTTTGTTTTTTTTTGTTTTTGTATGTTATGAACTGTTGTGCTTAACAAGTAATGTTACTGATGATAATACAGTCTCTGCAGTGACCATAAGGCAAAGTAGCACCAACTCGCACTAAATTCACAGCTTTTGCTAGTTTTGTTGAATAAATAAGCAAACAATGTTATGAAATATGACAAGACGCGGCGCTGCCAGAAACTTGTATTGTCAGCTAAGTGAACGAGTCATTCATAAAGGAGATTCATTCACAAACGAATCGTTCCCTCCGTCAGAATAAGAAGTGAAGCAGGAGAGGGGGTGTGTTTCAGGACATGGATTAGATCAATTTAAACAGGGAAGGAGGGTAATGCATTTCTATGCACATAAACACACACTCTTTGTCAGCAATGCCCGTGCGGTCACATCCATCAATGCAAAAAAGTGATTTAAAATTATACAATTTCATAATTTAAAAAAATATTTGCATAGGGACCACCGGGGAAAACTCCCGATCATAGATATATGTGTATATGTGTATATCTCTGGCTTTGGATGGCCACAGTCCTCCACTTCCCCTTGGTCCTGCATTTATTTCAAAGGAGCGCTACCCTGTACTAAAATGGCGGCTCTATTGACGCATTCCTTCTAATAGACAACAGTAGGATAGGCGACATCTAATGTATATATCTATGAAGAAACAAATGATGCAGTCATTTAAAAACAGTGCAATAAACTTGAGCACAAATACATGTAACATGATTTTCATGACCTTTATTGTCATAGATTATGATTTACACTTTTAAATGATTTGTACATGGTTGTTTGAAATGTTTGGTATGTTTATATTAACTACTAATGACTTAAAATGGTTTTAAAAAATAAATAAAATCTGCTTTTATCCTAGCCAAAATTAGACAAATAATGTAAGTCTGGACTTTCTCCAGAAGAAAAAATATTATAGGAAATACTGTGAAAAATTCCTTGCGCTGTTAAGCATCATTTGGAATAAACTCTAATTGAAAAGAATAAATAAATAAAAAATAATAAGTTTGTATTAAATAAAATATAAAGTTTGTAAATAAACACAGGAGGGCTAATAATTTTGACCAAAACTGTATATTATGCCGATTTCAGGCCCAAATGAGAAATCAAACCCTTTACTCGGGCTACAGAAGTCTAACAACAGGCATGCAAGTTATTCAGAGCATTCCACAGAGCAGCAGCTCAGACATTTGAAGAATCTGGACACACACACACACACACACACACACACACACACACACACACGCGCGGTTCTAGCGCTGGATGTAAAGGCAGCACTGGCCGGAAGGATGAGGGATTGTTAATGCACAAGGTGACAGGAAAGGTCAAAGGTTAAGAACCGTCATCTCTACAAATCACCGCACACTGACATTTATGAGCCATTTAAGAGCAAGACTTAATTAAGGAGACTCGTTACCATGCTATCCTCAACATGTCTCTAAAGACGCTTTAAAATTGATGTGAAATGTGCCACATTTTCAGCACTGGAGGTGTATATTACCTCAAAGATTTCTGCCTTGAAACTGTATTTCATGGCGTAAATGATCATTTCTACTTACATTTCTAAAATAAACGTTGCTGCACTGTAAAAAGTGATTAGTTACTTAAAGCGTGTAAACCAATTGCCTTAAAAGCAACAAGTTGAATTCACAAAAATAATGCAAGTAAACCCATTGTACCTTGTAACTGTTAAATTGACTTATTTTTTTCATAATTATGCAAACTGCACTCACTTTTTTTTTTAAGTAATCACTTATTTCCAATACACCTTTATTATATTTGTTTTTCTGTATCTAGCAAAATGACATACAGTAAAATAAATTTGCTCTTACAGACTCCAGTGTGTCTTTCAAATTAAATACAGGCAATAATTGTAGATTTTATAGACTTAAAGGTGCAGTAGTCTTCAGAGACAGTTTTTGTTGTTGTGCTGGTTGAAAGTCTCTTCACAGTCTAATAGTATTGATTAAAGTAAATGATCTAAATGTATTTATATGTATTTTTATATTCTGGGTAAGGTATAAAACAAACAAACAAAAAAAGTTCATCCTATTAAATATTGTCGGACCAACATCTCACATAATTCCGATAAGTAGCTCAAACTGTGTCAGTCAACAAATGTAGATTTGGGCTTCTGCGCATCTGTTCACGCATATCCGCCATTAGCGCGTGCACGCCTGCATGCATGCCGCGGGTTCACATGCAGAGGAGAAGTCACAGTCGCGGTAAAATCAAATGCTGACTTGAAACTTTGTAATGTAGATTTTTATTTAGTTTAAAAACAAAACATCAGTAATTAGCGCTATTCTGCCTAGCCTGCTTTACTGAGCTGAAGTTATTCACATTGGTTCATTTTTGAACAATGACCGCCTCCCCATACTGTTTACCATGCTACTATGAATATTCGCTCTGAAATAGCAAATAAGTGTAATTCCTGCACGCCGCCGGCCAACCATAAACTACATTTCTAACTGACGAATGACATGAACTAGTGGGTTGTCTGTTGTCATGTCGGGGTGCACGCGTTCGCTATTTCAGGAGGCGTGGTTTTGAAACACAGTCCCTCCCCTGCCGTCCAAAGATAATATGCTAACCGGTTAGCATTTTGGCAGATCACCCACTGCACCTTTAATAAACCACCAAATATATAATATTGTGATAATCGCAGGAATTATTTGAAAACAGACGTGCTAAAATAGCCTGACACTGTAAAAAAGCATTAGTTGACTTTAAAAAAGTAAGTAAAATTTGCATAATTATAAAAATTAAGTCAATTTAACAGTTCCAAGTTACAATGGGTTTACTTCCCTGATGAAAAAAAACTGCTTAAAACAGCCTAAGCTGGTTGGCTGGTTTTAGCTAGTCGACCAGCCTGGTTTTAGAAGGGTTTTGGCCATTTCCAGCCTGGTCTTAGCTGGTCAGGCTGGAAAATGTAAGTAGCCTGGTTTAAGCTGGACATAGCTGGTTTTAGCTGGTCAAGCTGGTTTTAGCTGGTGTACTCCCAGCCTGACCAGATAAGACCAGGCTGAAAATGGCTGAAAACCAGCCTGGAAATGGCCAAAACCCCTCTAAAACCAGGCTGGTCGACCAGCTAAAACCAACTTGGATTTAAGCTGGATTTTTCAGCAGGGTTACATTATTTTTGTAAAGTCAACTTGTTGCTTTTGAGGTAATTGGTTTACTTGCTTAACTAATCACTTTCTCCAGTGTAAAAATACAGGGTTGCACACAATTCAAAATCTCCCAACACAAATCAATTAAGTTTACTTGATTATTCTTACAAATTTAAGTGGATTGAACATTAAACAATTAAGCTGTACCAAAAAAAAACTTAAGAATTGTGCTGTTTCAGCTCATTTTAAATAAGTAGTTTGAACGAGCAGTCATTTTTGTGTGTGTGTGCCAGACATAGCCGGTAAAACATATCGACATAGTATTTGTGACATCGCCCATAGGTTTCTGAAGAGCGCAAATGAAGCTACTAGTGGGCCTGGCCAACCGTCGCCATTTTGTTCGCACATCATTGCACCGACCAGGGGTAACCAAACAAGGGCAATATCTCTGAAACAAAAATCAAGCTCACATTATATCAGTATTGATTATATTCAGTAAATGATATGAGTGTTTAAGATTGATTACAGCAGTGTGTAAATGAAGCAAACTGATTTATATTGAATGAAGCGTGTGTGTTCTGTACGGCGTCAACATTGTGTTTTGTTATTGTTGTAAAGTTTTGAATAAAGTGTTTCATTTTGCAAAAGAACTGATGTGTTCTGCTGTTTGTGTGTGTGGATGTGTGAATTGTGTGTAGTGTTTAATTTCAAAATTGTGCTTAAGTAATCATAAAAAAAAAACTATAATTTGTTTAGTTAACTTAATTGATTTGTGATTTGTGATATATTTTTTTAGAGTACAGATGGCCTGAGGGTAAGTAAACAGCAAATATTAATATAAAAAAATTTTTGCAGGTGGGGGGAGGGGGGGGTTAAGAGAGAATTTCTATATAAGACAATATCTTAGATCTCTGAAGACTGAAAAGGAATCTGTAGCTCTATAAGCACAACGTCTCTTCATACAAAACCAACATGTTTCCACAGTCATCCTATATATGGTTCATATTAAACCCTGGGGCGAATCCTCGCGCACACACACACACACACACACACACACACACACACACACACACACACACACACACACTTGTTTCATATTCCACTGAGGATGTGAGTCATCTACCTCTGATCTTTTAATTATAACATGACAAAAATAAATTGCAAAAAAAAGAAGGAAAAGAAAATCCCTGCGGACTTTTAGGAAGTCTGGGGGCCTAGAATGTGTTGAAATGAAGACAATTAAACCAAGAGGCTGATAAAGTTGTGCTATCAAGTTGTTGAAGCATGTTTTAGCACTGTAAACTTTACATGGGGGGGAAGAAACGTCCGTGATGATCTGAAATCTTCAAAAACAACAGAGTTGAAGAAAGAAAACAGCTTCATTCAGTCATTCATTTTCCTTCGGCTTAGTCCCTTATTTATTAGGGGTCGCCACAGGGGAATGAACCAACAACTATTCCGGCATATGTTGTACATAGCGGATGCCCTTCCAGCTGCAACCCATTACTGGGAAACACCCAAACACTCTCACATTCACTACGACCAATTTTTATTCATCCAATTCCTCTATAGAGCATGTGTTTGGACTGCAGGGTAAGCACCCCGAGCAATCCCACACCAACACAGGAAGAACATGCAAACTCCACACAGAAATGCCAACTGACCCACTGAGACTCGAACCAGCGACCTTCTTGCTGTGAGGTGATAATGCTAACCACTGAGCCATCGTCGCGCCTTAGAAAACAGCTCAAATTAGACTGATAAATAAAAACGTAAATGAAGCTATTAAAGGGATAGTACAGGAAAACTTCTGTCATCATATACTCATCTTCCACTTGTTCCAAACCTGAGTTTCTTTATTACGTCGAACACAAAAATATAATCTGAAGAATGTAAAAAAAAAATTTTTTTTCTAAATCCACATACTCATAATCGAAAATCTTAAAATTTTTTTATTTGCTTTTATTTTCTATTGCAAAATTAATATTTCTAGAGGCGGCACGGTGGCTCAGTGGTTATCAGTGTTGCCTCACAGCAAGAAGGTTGTTGGTTCAAGTCCCGGCTTTTCTGTGTGGAGTTTGCATGTTTTCCCAGTGTTCGTGTGTGTTTTCCCTACAGTCCAAACACATGCGCTATAGGTGAAATGGATGAACTAAATTACCCATAGTGTATGTGTGTGAATGAGTGTGTATGGGTGTTTCCCAGTACTGGGTTGCGACTAGAATGGCATCTGCTGCGTAAAACATATGCTGGATACGTTGGCAGTTCATTCCACAGTGGCGACTCCTGATTAATAATGGGATGAAGCGAAAAAGAAAATAAATTAGTAAATGAATAGACCATTTCAATATGGTGATGTCATTGGCCCATGAACATTTCCTGCTTGCTATCAAACTATTTCATAACTGTAACAAGAGGCAATTCAATCATAACTTAACATAAAAAAAGCTGTCATGACATTATTTATCAATTTTTTTGAGAATCTTTTTAGATTCTCAGAAGTTATAGAAATTAAAAATGTAAAACAGGAATGTAATAAAGTTACGGGAAGAAGGAGGCGGAGAACCGACGAACTTCAAATAAATATTTATTAATAAAAGGGGACGGCAGCTCCTCACGGAGACTGCCGTCTAAATCAAAACAAAACGGACGGCAGCTCCTCATGGAGACTGCCGTCAAACTGAAAGCAAAAGTAAAACATGTCCGGGCCGGTCCTCTCTCTCTGTCCTCTGCCATCGTTCCTCCTCTTATAGTCCAGAGCTCCTTC
>CAIGQZ010001236.1:4885958-4905958 GCA_903798205.1 Danio tinwini
AAAAAAAAAACACTTGTTAATAACAAAATACGGAAACTGTTCATTCACACATTTTTTTACAGTGGAGAGCTCATTCACACTGAATGCGCCTGTGCTTCTAAAAAAGCGAGACACAATGGTGTCTGAGCACACCCACAAAGCATCACTTGCAATGGTTGCCCCACCTCCGAGCTCTTCTGATTGGTCCAATGCTATGGAACTAAAAGTAATAAGCACCACTGCATGTGAAAGTTGAAGATCTTTCAATTAGACATGTAGTCTAAAGAATGCAGTGCTTCATGAGACATAAGAAACAAGTGTAAAGGACATGGTTTACATTGAAAAATAATAGAAAAGTAGCATGTTGGAACGGAAAAACGCATACTGTGTAAACTTACCGTCCTATATATGCTTTTGGAAACAGCCAACAATACATCATTTAGGTCAAATTTATAGATTTTTCTATTATGCAAAAAAGTGTTAGGTAAAGATCATGTTTGAATCATAAAGACATTTTGTAAATTTACTAAAGTAAATACAACAAAACACATTTTTTTTATTAATAATATGCATTTCTAAGAGATTCATTTGTACATATTTAATGTCATTTTAGTCATATATTGGCCTAATATTGTCAACAAACCAAACATCAATGGAAATATTTTATTTATTTAGTTTTTCATTTAGCTTTCAAAATGTGCATAAATCTCATTTCCAAACATGGATTCTTTTTAGTGGTTTTAATGGTCACATTATATTCATCTGTGAAAGACAATATCAGATGGTTAGTAGAATGTCCATGCTTCAGTTTTTCATATCAAAAGTGTAATTTTACCAAACACTTATTTGTCAGCTAAATGCATGTAAAATAAAATATATATTTTAATTATATACTTAATAAGATTTCAACAATTGTAACCACTAATTTACCAGCACAACTTATAGCAAATCACTTTTATTTAAGCAACTGAAACTCTGTATTTAGAGAACAAAGATAATGAAATTTGACATTGTATGCTTGAGTGTTAGTATTATATAATTGAAAATTATAAAAAAAAATAATAATAAAAAATGTAATAGTAAAAAAGGTGTATGTATATATATATATATATATATATATATATATATATATATATATATATTATAGAATTCAGGCACAATAGATGATATTCTGTTTCTGCACAGTGCAAAGAAAAAGGCCAAGTAAACATAACATAGCTGCCGTTTAGGCTAAAGTGACACCGTTTTTGTTATCTTTTTCCTGTATATGTAAAAGCTGAATCTGCTGGTAATAACAAACAATCCACGGTGACCTATCATGCTTAAAACAAATAATTAGAATTATTAAAGTGTCGATCGGGTGCGGATATATATATCAGATAAAATAAAAATAAGATAAAAAAAAAATAAGATACAATGTGCGGGTGGGTGGCGGATGTATGATTAGTATGAAGGAGCGGATTCGGCTAACATTTCAGCTGATAGCGCTTTTGTAGATTGTGTCAAAGCAGCTTCACATAGAAGATTATAGTAAATTGAAACAGTGTCAGTTCAGTTTTCAGTGTTTAAGTTCAGTTCAGTTTAGCTCAGTTTAGTGTGGTTTAATAATTACTACTGAGAGTCCAAACACTGAAGAGCAATTCCATCGATGCGCAGCTCTACAGATCCCAAACCATGCAAGCCAGTGGTGACAGCGGCGAGGAAAAAACTTCCCCAATTGGTGAAAGTGAAGAATTGGAAAAAAAAAACCTGGAGAGAAAAACCAGGCTCAGTTGGGCATGACCATTTCACCTATGGCCAAACGTCTTGTGCAGAGCTGCAGTCTGGGCGCAGAAGTTGGACCTCAGCGAAGACTCATCTGTCCCTGGAGCATCACAGGAATCAGTCTCATGCTCTCCACTACACCATGACCACCAAAGCAGCTGCTCAGGATACAGCCTGGTCCAGGATTATGAAAACCTTAAGATCATCTCGTAGCTGGTCTTGGATCGCATCAGTGGTGCTGCATAGTCTGAGGGCCTAACTATAAATAAGCAAATTAGTATTTTTTTTTTAGCTAAAAGTCATAGTTAATGGTTTGTTTGTGAATTGTAGATTAGAACAAAGTGTGGCCAAATTTTTGCAACTACACTTTTCCATGCTTAAATGTGTCATTCAGTTGATGTAAAAGGTGGAAAACAATTGTAATGAAAGCAGAGAATGTTTCTAAATGTTTGGCCAGCCATGAAAGCATCATATAACTGTCTTGTTTACAGATTTCTTTCATAAAGTGTCAACAGTCTGCTTAATACAGACATTCCACGACTTTTCCACTCGCATCAGAGTAAAAAAAAACAAAAAAACAGCCCCATGTTAACTAATCCAGCTAAACTTCAGAAGCAGAGCACCGGCGACCACTTAATCTGGATTAAGATGAGGATTTTCACTCTCAGCGGAGGAGTGGAAAGAGGACAGGTGGAAAAATAAGGGGCCTGAAAGATTTATTGACGGTGTTTGCTCATTTGGTGGAGGAAGATGTGGAGAGACGCTTTCACAGACAGACTTATGTTTATCAGTACACTGTGTCTAGCACAGCTTAAATAGTCAATTTGGCGCTAACAGTGGTGTAAAGTAACACTCAGTGGAATGTACAAATACTCAAATGACTGTAAATTAAATAATTTTACTCAGAAATTGTGCTTCACTATAGTGGGTTTAAAAATGTGAAATTTGACTTTTACTTTAGTACATTTTTGTGCTGTAATAGTACTTTTACTGCACTATTTTCCATTAAACTACAGTCTACTTTATACAGTTGAAGTCAAATTTATTCACCATTCTCTAAATATTTTTGTTCTTTTTCTAATATTTCCCAAATGGTGTTTAACAGAGCAAGGAATTTTTCACAGTATTTCCTATAATATTATTTTCTTCGCAATCAATCAATCAATCAATCAATCAATCAATCAATCAAATCAACCTTTATTTATATATCATCTTACTACAACCAAAGTTGACCAAAGTGCTTTACACCAGTAAAAATTAATGATACAACACAACTAAAAAGCAGACAATGCAAAACAGAGAGATACTGTATCAATAAAATACAACAAACGTTAAAACAGAGAAGTGTCAGTGCTATGCATTAAAGGTGCAGTAGGTGATTGTCTTCAGTAACATTTTTTGTTGTGCTGGTTGAAAGTATCTTCACATTCTAATAGTAACGATTAAAGTAAATGATCTAAATGTATTTATATATATTTTTATATTCTGGGTGAGGCATAAGACTAAAAAAATATTCATCCAATTAAAATTTGTTAGGCCGATAATTCCCATAATTCTGATAAGTAGCCCAAACTGTCTGTCAGCAAATGCAGATTTGTATGTCTGCGCACCTCTGTTCATGCAGATCCGCCATTTGCACGTGCATGCATGCCACGGTCACGAGTGCTCAATCTAAACTTTTTTTTTTAACTTAATGAATATTGGAGTTACTTTTGCACGCTGGAGGAAGAATGACACCATGGCTGAAGTGTTTCTTTGAGACAGGTAATGTTCTGTTTTAAAACTATTTCAGTCACGCAAAGCTGATGCAGATTGTGTTGTGTTATGAATGTTCATATGCACAGAAGGGTTGTTCTGCCACTGAAATCTTCCGGTGAAAGATTGGTGTGACTATTTTCAGTTTCATAAGGGACCTTTTACAGCATCGATGATGTTAGTTTAACAACAAAACATCAGTAAATAGCTCTGTTCTGCCTAGCCTGCTTTACTGAGCTGAAGTTGCTTTTATATTCATATGGGCTCATTTTTGAATGATGACAACCTGTGACGCGCTCCCTATATTGTTTATTATGCTACTCTGAATTTTCGATCTGAATTAGCATGTAAGTATGGCTTAGTAATAAGTGTAATTCCTGCATACCACCAGCCAAGCACTAAGCATACAGTAGTCGCTTTAGGGCAGTGTGTGAGAGAGTGAGACCAGCGTGCATGCACGAAATATTGCACATTATCATTTTGCTTGCTACACAACTGAAAACGTGCTACATATAACAAGTCTTTCATTCAGAATTGTAGTATTATAAAGTACTATAAAGTTTTCTAACTGGCGAATGACATGATCTAGTGGGTCATCTTTAATGTGCGCGTTCATAAAATTAAGAGGCGTGGCTTTGGATAGCAGGGGAGGGATTGTGTTTCAGGCATAACCAGTTATCATTTAGGCAGATCACCTACTGCACCTTTAAAGGCCAATTTGAACAAGTGGGTCTTAAGCTTGGCTTTAAAAAGTTGCAGGTCAGTGATTGTACAAAGCTCAGTAGGAAGGGTGTTCCAAAGTTTAGGACCTGCCACTGCAAAAGAGCGATCCCCCCACTGCTTGTACCTTGACTGCAGATCACAAAACTCTGCTTGGTTTGTGAACATGCAAAATTTTGTATAAATAAGAAGGTGCAAGGCCATTGACGGCATTAAAAACAAACATCAAGTGTTTAAAATCAATTCTAAACTTAACAGGGAGCCAGTGGATGGAGTAGAGAATTGGCTCATTTCCACTGACTGGTACAGTACGGTACGGGTTGGTACGGGTCACCTTTATCAGGCTTGCGTTTCCACTGCTAAAAGGATACCAATGGTATTCTTTTGGTGGGCGTGGTGTACGACAGAAAGTTGCAGTCGACGTCATTTTCGCTCGAGAAAATGTCTGAAGTAAAGTTGTACGGGTCGCTCACATATCATATGAGAAGCACTTCTCTCAAAACAGATGCTTTACACACATAAATACTTCTGTATAAATGTTTATTACTAACTTTTCTATGAACATGAGTTGATTATAACTGCAGATCAATGACAGTGCGAAATAGCCTACTGTAACGTCTGCAATTATATAAAATAAATAAATAAATGCAACATATATAAACACATACAGACCATTACAGTCACCAATATGTTACCACTTACAGAAAAACTACACACAGCATACATTTAGTCCTTATTTAGGTTCAAAACAGCAGGAAATAGAGCCCAGTCAGTGCAGACCTCTCATGATTAAATGTGTCTTTATTCTTCAGCAGCACGTGTAACCTCTTGTTAGAAAGTAATTCCATCATTCTGAGTTCATAAAATATCCAAAAGGTGATGATAATAGTTAAACATGGCAGTTTGTTCACGTTTGCTGAAAAAATAATGTGCTCCTTTTTTTCCGGCTTCTCCTTTTGTTTTTTGGCGCGTCACTCTCGCGTTTGCCTGTTTCTGACAGGATCAGGTTTCAAAAGCACGTCAATAATCAAGCGCACGTTATTATCATCAGCTCAAGAAGTTTGTTATTTTAAATATAGACGCGCAAACAAAAAAGCAAAACCGCTCGTGCTTCAGACTGGCTCGTAAAAAACTACGGGGCACAGGGTAAAATCTGCTCTTTCTTTTTTTTGGCTTTGTGGCTGTTCATCAAGACGACGACAATGTTTATTTGAGCCCAGATCGAACAGGGCTTGTTATTATATGTTATTATATGTAAATATAATCTCTCGGCTGTGTATAAAATGTGGCGGCTCCTTTGTTTTCATTCTGGCTTGTTGCGTGAGCTCGTGACATATCTCTGTAAACCAATAGCGTTCAGCTGCGCATCTAGCTCAGCCTTTAGGACCCTTTTGGTACCCTTTCTCGTGTTTGGTACCCTTTTTAAAGGGTGCCAAAAAAGTGGTACGGTACGGTTTGGTTTGCCTTTTGACAGTGGAAACGGTCAAAATGGTTTCTTTTTCATTGTTTGCTTATTTTATTCAACAAAACTAGCATTAGCCCAGTATTTAGTGCAAGTTGGTGCTACTTTGCCTTATGGTGAATGCTAGTGTCTCTATTATCATCAATATCATTACTTGTTGAGCACAAAAGTTCATAACATAAAAACGTAAAAAACGAAATACCTATGAAATGTTCTGCCTTTGTGCTTTGTTTTCTTTGTTTGCTCGTTACTAAACCTGTACACAGCGCTAAAGTCCAGCATCTTCACGTTGACACACAGTCTTGACTAGTGCGGTTGAATGACGTTTGTGCTGGGAGCACTGTACAAATGTGGCGTCGCTATTGATGCATGCTCAGGGTCCGTATATCTTGTGTATATATCTATGGTGATAGATGATGAAGACAGGCTTGGTTAACTCCAAAAAAAATGGATTGTTTTCTCAAGATCAGCCTTGCTCAGTAAGGGCTTGACTTTAGCAAGAAAGTGAAGCTGAAAAAAGCTTGCCTTTTTCTGCACAAAGTCTTATTTGTTATATTTTGGCTAGAATAAAAACAGTTTTTAATATTTTTAACCATTTTAAGGTCAATATTATTAGCCCCCTTGTTTACAGAACAAACCATCGTTATACAATGACTTGCTTAATTACCCTTACTTGCCTAATTAACCTAGTTAAACTTTAAATGTCTTGAAAAAATATCTAGTCAAATATTATGTACTGTCATAATGACAAAGAAAAAGGAAATCAGTTATTAGAAATGAGTTATTAAAACTATTATGTTTAGAAATGTCTTGAAAAAAATCTTGCCTCTGTTAAACATAAAAATAGCGGGGAAAATATACAAGGAGGCTAATAATTCAACAATTCTGACTTCAACTGTATGCTTATTTCTTTATTTATATGCTAAGTAGAATAATAAGTCCTGTGATTCCCATTCAATCAAACTGTGAGAACAGTTTGATAATCGCAATAATATGAATATAAGAAGAAACTGTTTCTAGTGTATGGAGTGATGTAAAATACATAATTACGAATGGCCGGTGGCATATTTTAAAGGGGACCTATTATGCAAAAATCACTTTTATAAGGGGTTTAAAGACAGTTGTGTGGCAACAGTGTGTGAATATAAGCAGCTTCTAATGATAAAAATTTATTAATTGTATTATTTTATAATCAAGCTTGATATAAACAGTCTGCAGAAACACTTTGATTGACATTCTCCCTTTGTACATGTCATCAGAGGGGGAAAGCCCCGCCCACTATTGACGATCTTTTTTCCTCATTAGCATAGGACGTTAGTCCTGTTTTGAATCTGTCACTATGCTGACACATAGGCATTTGTAGTTCTGCCTTCTTTCGAAAAGAGCACAATCTCATTTGAAGTGACAGTCACCAAAATGGCACAATTAGGATCAAAGCCTAAAAGCAGCAGTTTCAAAAAGTTATAAAACATTATTTGTGTGTGCTGAAACTTCACACTAGGGCTGGGCGATTAATCGAAAAGTAATCAAAATCAACATTAAGAACCTATAATCAATCAAATTTTTCAACGCAATCTCACTGCAATTCGTAACTTTTTGATTTAGTGGCTAATTCGTATGTATTCGTACGATCTAATTCGTACAATTTAGTATGATTTGCTCATCACCCAAAGACAGTTGGGTTTAGGTGTGGGGTTGGGTTGGGTGCCACGCCTCCTTTTTAAAATCAAACATTTTCGTACGACTGAACTCATACAAATTTTGTACGAATTAGCCACAAAACTGACAAAACGTAAAATACTTACGTTTCCTCGTGAGATCAGGCTGAATTTTTCCAGGTCAACTTTTTCAGTGACTTTCCCTACCGTGTGTGGAGTCAAGTGACCCAGCTCTGTTAAGGCTGATTTATACTTCTGCGTCGAACGCACGGTATGGTCCAGCGCAGTCGCATACCCGCATACCTCTCAAAAAATGTAATTGCACGTTTGCATTGCATTCACAATGATTGGAAGCTGTGCCAGAGATGCCTTGAGACGGCATATTTTCTATTACAATAAAATAATTTACAACGCAAACTTTTGTTTTCTTCCTTTGAAAACATTGAAAATAATAAATTTTGTTTCCAAAAGTGCCAGTTACTTGTTTTCACTTCTTTATAAGAAGAATTGACTGCTGGATTTATGCAATGTGTGTTTTAATTCCAGTTGTTCAGTGTTGATGTTCAATAAATGATCATAGATAGTGGATACTGTGTGTTTCCTTTGATTATTTTACTATCAAGCAATGCACCCTTCATTCAGAAATCTCTCACTTGTAATATGTGAGCATATTTACTATACAAAACCTGCCAGTGAACTGTGATGGCAAAAAACTAATAAATAAATAAATAAATAAATAAATCGTTCATTAATCGTAATCAAGATAAAATGTTCAATTAATCGACATTTTGATTTTAGGCCAAATTGCCCAGCCCTACTTCACATTCACACTCTAGGGACATCAGAGACTTATTTTTCAGCTAGTAAAAATGGAAATAATAGATCCCCTTTAAGTTTTTATATTATTAGGCAAGTTTTGTTTTGACAACCTAGCAACCCTGGTTAATAAACAGCACCTGTGGGATTTGCAGACGTCAGGTTAGGGCATGTCAGTGCACAGGTGAACACGACAGATTTACACCGCCGTCTTCCCCTTTGCTCTACTTTCTGTCTGTATTACGCAATCGCAGTGTTTCTCGCGGCTCCAACGGTGGCGAGTAGCGGCGTGTTCAAACTCCTGCTCTCCTGTTATTGGCACACAAAGTTCCTGCAACACTTCTGCCTTCAGGATTTCACTCTATTTATGCCAAACTGCAACTTGTCGTTAAACACAGAGGGTAAAGTCAGATTTAATGACTTTATCAGTGAGAGCGAATGGAGGATCTGCATGTTAAATAGGAGAAAGTTCCTCAGGGAAGAAAACTATAAATAGAGCTGAAAGAGCAAAGGGAAGCCAAAACACACACACACACACACACACACACACACACACACACACACAAACACTGCAGGAATAAATCCATCAAACTCAGACCACAGCAAGTATTAACAAGAATGTTCTGCTCATTACAGATGATTTACTGCAGATTGATGAGAGTGTGGGACAACCTGAAATACTGACTCCACACCTGTATGGTCGGGAAATGTTAACATAAACATAATAAAAATATCTACACTACTGTTCAAAAGTTTAGAGATAGTATAGGCCATATACAGTAGTTTTGGTTGTTTTATTGTTGGTTTTTGTCATTTCAGCAGTGGTGAAAAGAGTACTGAAAAATCATACTTAAGTAAAAGTACCATTACTTGCTTAAATATGTAGTGCAAGTAGAGTAAAATTATCTGTTGTAAATATTACTCAAAGTATGAGTACAAAGTAGACCTGTCAAAAGTACTCAAGTGTAGTGAGTATTAAGTATTATGCTGTAAAAAGCTGATGCATTTACATGAAATCATGTAATCTGTAAATGTGTGTAAACGTAAAATTCTGTAGTGTATTTAGTTACTGCCCAGCAGGCACACAACACCATAAGATGTTAATATTAGGTTTGATTTAGGTTGTGTTGTCAGGTGACCAAAATTCGAGTCTAGCCAGCATCTAAGGACAACATTATTTTGATGTTCAATAATGACATCAAATGACGTTGATATTTGGTTGATTTTGGTTGTGTTAGAACGTGACCAAAATCCAACGTTGAGCCAACATCTTAAACCAACATCATATTGTTGTCAATACTGACATTTATTCATCAGATACGGCAACCAAAATCCAATGTCTGAGAGACGTCATTGTGGTAACATCCACACAACGTCAAGCTGTAACATCAGAGGTTGATTTTTGGTTGGACGTTGGACATTGACGTCGGCCTGACTTTGGGTTTTGACATCAACCCGATTATCATTTCCAAACAAAATGCAACATCCCTAACTAATTATTAAAAATGAGCTGAAACAACATTATTATAGAGTTTTTTTAAACAACTTAACTTTTGTTAAGTTGTTAATTGGGGTACACCATAAATTTGACGTTGTGTTGACGTCTTATGCCTGCTGGGTGTTTAAGGCCATTTCAGTCATCATACAGGAAACATCAGTCATCTTTTCATCAGTGACATGCATCTAAACAGTCTCTGGGTCAATGTGTGTAAAGATTTTGTACATCTTCATGGACACTTTTAATACTTCCAAACAGTTTGCTGCAATTATAAAGTGCACACGTCTTGAGGTAGTTCATTATGATGTTATTTACCTTCTACGGTATGTGCGATTTGATTGGACAGGAATCAAAGGACTGACTTTTCTAATCCCCATAGACAAGAAAAATTAAGTAGTGACTGCAGGTTGAAGGAAAGTAGTGGAGTAAAAGTACAAATACTGCACTAAAAATGTGCTCAAGGAAAAATAAAAGTACACATTTTTAAAACTACTCAATTACAGTCATTTGAGTATTTGTAATGAGTTACTTTACGTCACTGCATTTTAGACTCTTACCTCTTTATATGCAGCAGATACAATCTCTGATTCAAGAAAAAAATTAATAAACAATTATAATAATTACTCTAACTTAGACTTGTCATGTTGTCAATGATGTTTTTAGGTGTTTTTCCTCATTTGTAAGTCGATTTGGATAAAAGCACACTCAAAATATTGTTTGCTATTTGTTCAAACTAATTATTAAAAATGAGCTAAACAACATTATTCTGGAGTTTTTTAAACAACTTAACTGTTTTGTGTTCAATCAACTTAAATTTGTAAAAACTAAGTTAACCTAATTCCTTCAAGTTGTCTCAACAAAAAACCATTGTGTGAAACCCAGCATTTTTGCAGTGCATCAGCTAAATGAATACATGTAAATTTTAATTATTTTAGTATTTTAAAACAATATACTTTGTTTTATAGGCTCATTATAACTAAAATGACAAATGACATGCAACACATTTTTTGCTAATATTCTTTTTTATCTCTGTAACAACAAACAAAATGGTTTAGCTTTTATCAATATTTTAATTGTTTATTATATTTTTGTTATCATTATTATTTTGGGGCAGCACGGTGGCACAGTGGGTAGCGCTGTTGCCTCACAGCAAGAAGGTCGCTGCTTCGAGCCTCGGCTGGTTCAGTTGGCATTTCTGTGTGGATTTTACATGTTCTCCTCTATTGGCGTGGGTTTCGTCCGGGTGCTCCGGTTTCCCCTACAGTCCAAACACATGCGATACTGGTGAACTGGGTAAGCTATATTGTCTGTAGTGTTTGTGTGTGAATGAGTGTGTATGGGTGTTTTCCAGTTATGGGTTGCCGCTGGAAGGGCATCCGCTGCGTAAAACCTATGCTGGATAATTTGGCGGTTCATTCCGCTGTGGCGACCCATGATTAATAAAAGCACTAAGCTGAAAAAGGAAATTAATTTATGAATTATTATTTAGTTTAGTGTTTTAATTATTATTATTATTATTATTATTATTTATTATTATTATTATTATTATTTTTTTTTTTTTTTTTTTTTTTTTAATGAAGTCTAATATGCAAATATTTAATTTCTGGGCAAACATCAGCATCGATTATGGACAAAATCAAGATCTAATTGTGCTTGAAATGAAGTAAGGAAACAATAAACTCCTGCAGAGTCCAGATGGATTGCTGGAAATTACTGTCCTGTGATGAATGCCAGATTCAAACCTAGTACTGTCACAGTACAACACCCCCCACCACTTCCACCACACACACACCCATCCCACCCATCGAGAGCCATCGGTGTGTCAAAGTAATTTACTGTGACAACACACAACTGACCAAACCAGCACATCATTCAGACCCCAGGAGTGTGAACACACACACATACACACAAACACTTAAACATTTAAAGGAACAGTTCATCAGCAAATGAAAATTAGCTGTTCATTTACTCGCCTTCAGCACTTTTGTAGAACATTAAATATACATAACTGTGCTCCTTTGTGATTTACGTAATGCAAGTCAACAGATACCGGCATTGTGAGATTCAAAACAGTAAATAAATCAATCCTGATGATGCACTGTGGTCTTATGAAGCAAAACAATCGGTCTGTGCAAGAAACTAAACATCATCATTTTAGTGTTGAAAAAAACAAATTGGCGTGTTGCTTGCTGTTTCTTTTCAGTACAGTTTACTTGTGACTTTTTAAAGCAAAAATAGTCCCACTTTATATTAAGTGTCACTTATACCTGTGGACTTACATGGTACCTAGATGTGTAAGTAGTATGTAACTACAGTGTATGTACACACTGGTAAATAGTATTTACTTGTGTAATACTGGTGTAACTACACACATAAAAACACACTGAATAGTATGTGCAAGTTCAAATGTGTAACAGGACATTGGTAACAACACTAAAAAAGTACACATCTGTAACAAAAATTGCATAAGTGCATTGTGTAACAACAATACGCTTGCAGATGTTTTTCCACTTCCACACCTGTTTGCATACCATGTACTTCTGAACACTGTATTAGAATAAGAATGGCAGAACTAAAGCTGCATTAGAAGGTTTCACCTTTACAGGGTAAATCATCAGGAACTGTCCACTCAATATAAAGTGTAAAATGGTCACAAATTACTGTGTAATATATAAAACCTAAGCCTTTGTGCAACTGTTTAACAACAGCAAACTTCTGCCAAAAAGTATGTGTATATGGAAATATACAAATGCCTCATATTTATATGTTGTTTTAAGGTAAATTGTAGAATCACATCAGTAATTCACATTAAAGGGGTAGCTTACCGAAGATTGTGTTATTAATGTCCTGTTACACATTTGAACTTACACAAACTATTTAGTGTGTTGTTACATGTGTATAGTTACACCAGTATTACACAAGTAAATGCTATGTACATACATGTAGTTACATACTACTTACGCATCTAGTTACCATGTAAGTTCACAGGTATAAGCGACACTTAATATAAAGTGGGACCGCAAAAATTATTAACAAAACAATATATAACTTGTTAAGATGGTGAAAGATCATGCGAAATAAAATCACCTGAAAAAATAATAGTATAGAAACAAAAAATAGTATAGTATTTATTAGGTATCTATAGGTATTAGGTAGGGGTGTAGAATAAGATCATGCAGATAAGTGCTAATTATAAGTAATAATGAAGATACAAATATCTTAATAACAGGTAGGACATCAGCCACCAGTTAATAGTTAAAATTGCTCTTGATATTTTGATTTAAATGCAAAAAACATTAGAAATACACTGTATAAAAAATACACCTGTCCTAAAATCTCACATTTAATTCAGCGAGTTACTATCATCAGTGTACGGCTACAGTATTGGTGGTATAGTGTGAGAAAGAAACTCCAGTGATCTACAGAAACATGTGATTGTAACTCAGTGTAAACAGGTTATCAGTCAAAGAAGGTGTGAATCTGCTGCTTTTTTTCCAAATGGAGAAGGCAAACTGCAGTATGTGAGATCCAGAAGTGACTGTGGCTCGTTTGTTTTCCATTAGCGCTCAGATTTAAAGCTGTAAAAGTGTCAGGGTTTTCTCACCTTTGGATCTGAAGAAGGACTGATGAATCTTCACGTGTGGTGAAAGTCCTGCTGTTATTCCCTCTGTTATTAAAACAACACAACAAGACAAAAACCTGACAGCTAAACAACAGCTGGGTGAAAAGGCAACTTTCCAATTGAAAATTTAAATGGTTTTCCTTTTTTAAATACAGTTGAAGTCAGAATTATTAGGCTTTCTTTAATTTTGTTTTCTTTTTTAAATATTTCCCAAATTATGTTAAACAGAGCAAAGAAATTTTCAATGTATGTCTGATAATATTTTTTCTTCTGGAGAAAGTCTTATTTGTTTTATTTTTAACTAGAATAAAAGCAGTTTTTATTTTTTTTTAAAACCAATTTAAGGTCAAAATTATTAGCCCCTTTTAAGCTATTTTTTTTTTTCGATCTACAGAACAAACCATAACTTGCCTAATTACCCTAACCTGCCTGGTTAACCTAATTAACCTAGTTAAACCTTTAAATGTCACTTTAAGCTGTATTGAAGTGTCTTGAAAAATATCTAGTCAAATATTATTTACTGTCATCATGGCAAAGATAAAAATAAATCAGTTATTAGAAATGAGTTATTAAAACTATTATGTTTAGAAATGTGCTGAAAAAATCTGCTCTCCATAAAAAGAAATTGGGGGAAAAAATAAACAGGGATGCTAATAATTCAGAGGGGCTAATAATTCTGACTTCAACTGTATATGGTTTATTATTACGTTTGATCTGTTACTAGCCTTTCGTTATGTTCGTGGCAGCTTTTGCCCCATTGACTTTGTCATTATAACAACATTGTTTGATTGCAAAGCCTTGACACATGCATTATTGATTGTGCACTCTAAAAAACGTTGGGTTTTTTATTCAACCCAATGGCTGAGTTTTATTGGATTATTTAATAATAACTCAACCAGTGGAGTTAAATAATTGGTGCTTTGTTGGGTTATTTTTAACCTTTATTGGGTTATTTACTTAATAACTCAACCAGTTGGGTTAAAAATTTTAAATTTCAACAGTCAACTGATTTAACTGACACAGAACTGCTGTATTATTTTGCGTACATTACATATAACATATAACCCGACTATAGGTTATTGTAGCACCTTCCCAACTATGTTTTTTTTTTTAACCCAATGCATCGGGTTATTTTGATAAAATATTATTTTTGTCATTCTGCTTTTACGATTGCTACTATTATTATTACTACTATTAATTTTATAACTATAACTGTTTAAATAAATAACATACACTGTAAAAAATAAAATCTGTATTTTCACGGTTTATTTCTGGCAGCTGGGGTGCCGGAAATAAACCGTAAAATAACGGTCGTTAAATTACAGAAATTTACTGCAAAATAACAGAGGTTGAATTACAGAAATTAAAATTTTGTGAAATTTCTGTAATTTAACGGCCGTTATTTTCCTTTTTTTTCTTTGATTTTGAGCATTAAATAAACTGTTTTGCCAATAGTGAGTTGTAAGTGTATTGGTGCGTTAAAAGTTTAGGAAATTTGCTACCTGTCATAGCCATTGTAAAAAAACTGTAGTCTGTGGTCGCTACAGTGGAATGAACTGCCAACTTATCCAGCAGATGCCCTTCCAGCTGCAACCCATCACTGGGAAACATCCATGCACACTCATTCACACACATACACTACGGCCAATTTAGTATATTCAATTCACCTGTACAGTTCAATTCACGATGACGGGGTTCGAGTCCGGTAAAGAACGGTTTCAGAAAGCAGGTAAGCGAAAAAAACAGAATCCAAAAAATAAAATAAACGAGCAAATAACAGGGTGAGAATGTGGTAAAATCTGAAAACGTGGTAAAAATCAGATGAGGGCTTTCCTTTTTCTGGATTGCTTTTGAAATTTGTTGGTTGGGTTTAGGAAAGTGGGTGGGTGGGTGTGTCAATCGATAAAATTGATTGGGTTTAGGGAAGGAGGAGGGTGCATCAGTCGATTGGTCGGTCAGTCAGTCAGTCATGCAGTCAGTAAAACAGTCAGTTGACAGCGGCCTCTGGTGGGTTTATGCGAGAATAGCAGGCGCGAACGGCACTCGCGAGAGAAATTTGAGATATCAAAAAGTGTACACAGCAGCCTCTTGTGGATTCGCGGAAAAAAAACTGCAAAAATACAAACTTAAGGGACGTATTTCGTGGCCTCCAGAAATGTGTGTAGAGGTACATTTTCAGAATGAGCCTGGGCTGTAAAAATGTGTGTAAGCAGTTGGAAAAAACGGTAGTAATCTCAAAATTGTAAAATGTTTTAAAGTTTTTCTTAAATAATCAAAATACCAACATTTTCTTAAGTCACATACTAAGGACAAACTTCAATTACAATATAATTTTCTATTTTATTAATTAAATAATATATGAAACTTACTAAGATGCATTTCAATAGTAAAGTATTTATTCTGGTTTTAAAAAAAACAGAGTCACTGGGCTGTATTTTAACAATCTAGGCTTAAAGTCTAAAGCACATGGTGCAAAAGCATTAAGGGCACGTTCTAATCCACTTTTGCTATTTTAAGGATGGAAAAATCCGCTCTGTACCCTGGCGCATGGTCTAACAGGGTTGTGCTTATTCTCTTAATGAGTTATGGGTGTGTTTTGAGCATGTCTCATCTCACATTCCCTTTAAGAGTCAGTTGCGTTACACCATGGCACATTTGCTATTAACATGGCGGACTTTGTAAGGGGAAAAACTGAACGCTTCACTAGCGAGAAAACAGAGCATCTGCAGCACGAGGATAAAGAATGAGCCTTCTCCATTTGGCCTCTTTACTTTCTCTTTACTTTTACTCTTTACTTTACTCCTTTACTTTGGTGGAGTAAGGACACAGTGAAAACTCACTCCACTGAATAAATCCATTAGACTACGTATTTAATTTTGTTTGTTAAGTGCAAACATTTACTATTTGTTTATTTATTTTGTAACTATTTCTAAATTCAGTTTTAATTTCCAGCAAACAAAAAATGAACAATAATAATGAAGTGTGGTCAAAAAACTGAGTTATATCTAAACACACGTCCTATTCTTATGCCCCATGGTGATGCAGACGTCTCTAAAACCCGACAGGTTGACAAATCTAAACATGTTTTTATTAAAACAAATATAAATATGCATACAATAACTCAGGTAGCAAAGAATTCTGGTCCAGATTTGGCTTAAAGCTGGCACAGCAGGCATTTATTCGGCACTGGCATACAGCGTGTGAGCCAAACATGGCCTGGGTTTGGCAGAGGTGGCACCATCTTTAAATCGGCACACAAGACTTGGGCCAGATATCAAATGTAGCAATTGGCCCAGATGTTAAAAAATCAATTGTGGGCCACATAAATTGGACGTATCATGACCCACTTTTAAAATACATTTGAATTATTTTTGATTAAAGAAAAAATTCTACCAATCAGGTCGCTTCGAGAAAAAGCACGCCCATAGCACGACCATAATGCAAAAGGCTTCATGGGTTTATCAAATTCATTGCAGTCGTGCAATGCCAACATATCTGACCCAGTTCAGGCCCAGTTATGGGTTGTTAACTTGGCTGAGACTTGGCCCAGGTATGGTCCATGTTTGGCCCTTGTATGGAAGCCAGACTTGGCAATTGATTGTGTAGGTCAGATCTGGGCCAGAGAAATTTTGCTATGTGGGAAATAATACTGCTAATAATGATAACATTATACAAATGCAAATTGTCATGAATACCCCCCCCCCATTAGTTGGTCAATGGCGCAGTTTATTTCTGTTCCTCAAAATAGCAACGCACCTTAGCACACCTCCTTTATAGACCAGCACACATATGAGTCCACAAAGTGGTGCAAATGGGTTTGTTATTTTAACAACATGGCGCAAAACGTGATAATTACTGTCTGAATAGCTAGAAATCACGCAATTCAAGTCTTACGCCTTTTTGTGCTGGGTGTATGACAGGGCTCACTGTTTATTGTTTGGAAACTCATAAGAATAACACAAAGAATCAGTAAAAATTTATTATATAAGAACATCTCAGGAATTGCATTTCAATTTAAATTAATAAAAAATGCAATGATGCAAGATAAAATATTTTATTAAAAGTATGGTTTGAATGAAATACTACTTACCTAATACATTTTCATATGATTGATCCATTATTTGAAAGTATTTATACATCACTGAATAAAAAGTAAGCACACCTCTAGCTCCCACCTCTTAATAATCCCGCATCCAATCAAATCTGGAATTCCTCTCTGAAAACAAACGAAGCAAGCAAAAACGATTCATTATAAGACCATCACAATGGATGAACAGTAACTGTGATTGTAAACAATGAAGATCAGCCAAAGTCTCTTTAAGGAAAGTTATTTAACTCAGCGGCCATCTATAAAATCTCTAGAATTGGGAAACATCAAATTCTTCAAAACTGTTTGCGAAGCTTATGATTACATTATAGTTTTGGAACCACTAATAAACTTTAACAACAACTGTCTCATAAGTTTTGTTTCTAAATGTCAGAATCAAACAAAATCTGCATACTTTCAGGTTGCCCGAGCTATTGCGCATGCACACTCGAAAAAAACAAGATTACGACACCAACCTCATTTATGGCCGTTCTACATATTATCATTCTCTGGATGCGCTGCTCTTTTAAAGTAATAAACAACTTGGTCTTGATGGTGAATCTCATCCAGAAATGACAGTGACTCTTTGTTTACAAGTTCGTGAGCGTTTGAGTAGCCAAACTGACCCCCAAACTGTCGTAAAAGCAGATGTCTGGTATGAGCTTCTCCCTCAGTCTACTCTCAGAAATAAAGGTACGCAAGCTGTCACTGGGGTGGTAACTTCTGAAAAGGTACAAATTTGTACTTAAAAGGTTCATATTAATACCTTAAGGGTACATGTTAGTATCTAAAAAGTACAAAAGTGTTCCTCTTAAAATTTTAGGGTACTAATATATACTTCTGAGGTACCAATATGGACCCTTCAAGTACAAATGTGTACTTTTTCAAAAGGTACCACCGCAGGGACAGCTCATGTACCTCTATTTCTAAGAGTGTATAGCGATCGATGATTAGCTCCTGTACTATTGCCATTACACTTTTCCCCATTCAAAACTATACGAATGATGTCTTGTGTATACTATGGTCTTTGGATCAACTAGACTTTCCTGTTATTAACTGGAGCTCTGTGTGTTTTCAGACTCTCTCATTCATCTGAGCTTCAGAAATAGAGCAGAATTCCCCTTCTCTGCACCTGAACACCCATAGAGCTGTGCGTCTTAAAACTGAGATGCTTTATGTTGACAGGAACAGATATTGCAGGTATTTGAGATGTGAAATTGATTCCACGAGTGTGTAACAGAACAATGGCGTCACACTTTCCCAGCATCTTTTTTCAATGGCTGGGATCTTCTTGTGGTTGTTTCTCGGCACATGTGGATCTCCTGGGTGCATCATGATGCTGTGTTTTGTGTGTTTTTGCATGTCCATCTGTGTGCCAGCTTGTCTGCCGGTGGGCGTCGTGTCCTGCGGTGTCTCTGTCTGCTGGCACCGATGAAGCAAGAGTCTGGAGTCTGACTGAGAGCAGCAAAGCATGAACATCAGGACTGTCCCTGCAGCTCTCATAGACACACACATACATTCAACATACAACAAAAGTGTTTGTCCCTAGCTTGTTTTTATATCCCAATGATATTTCTGTGAAAGGTGCTATATAAATAAGCTTTTACTTACTTATTTACATGAGTCTGTGTGCATTCAAATTGAAGTTCCCACTGGGACATAAAAACAAGTACACACACACACACACACACACACAGACACACACACTAATACATTCGACATACAACCAGGCTAAACAGGGTATAAACAGGGTTTAGGAAAAGGCTAGGGTTAGGCCATAGACACTGTCATTAACCTGATATAAAAACAATGGAAGTCTATGTAATGTCCTCACTAATATAGGATAACAAACCTGAGTGTGTGTCTACTGGTTTAGCTATACTTATAAGGATTTAATTGTCCTCACATACATAGTAAAATATGAAAACAACCCACTAGTGAGGACATTCCATTGGTCCTCGCTAATTAAAAGTGCAAGTAAATAGGACAGAATTAGTTTTAGTATCTAATAATTGGCACTTGTTTGTAGTGATAGTTGGGTTTAGGACAGGGCCAGGGTTAGGCCATAGACACCATCATAAACCTGATATAAAAATAATGGAAATTTATGTAATGTCCTCACTATAGGATAATAAACTGTGCGTGTACTGGTTTTGCTATACTTGTAAAGGCTTAATTGCCCTTGAATTGCACACTTGAATGCACACAGACTCATGTAAATAAATAAGTAAAGGTTTACTTATATAGACAATAAGTCACAAAGTTGTTTACATAAGAAAACATTTCAAAACAGGTAAAAAATCCAAGTACAGATGACACCAAAGTAAAACCAGCTCACCGTACTGTATTAAAAGCTTGTCCAAAAAGACAAGGGGACTCATGGGGACTTGTGTCACTGTGGGGAACAAAATTGAGGTCTCCATGGGTAAAAACATGCTTATAAATCACACCGAATTAAGTATTTTGAAAATGTAAAAATGCTGATTGTTTCCTGTGACGGTTGGGTTTATGGGAAATTTACTCTACAATGTGTATAATAAAAACATTATGTCTATAAGAGTCCTTACTGGGATATAGGAACAAGTCTGTGTATGTGTGTGTACTGGTTTGAGTGCTCAATTGTCCTTACTTACATAATA
>CAIGQZ010001236.1:4933075-4949375 GCA_903798205.1 Danio tinwini
GTGTGTGTGTGTGTGTGTGTGTGTGTGTGTGTGTGTGTGTGTGTGTGCATAAATATGCAGACCTGAGCTCTGTTGTATTTGGCAAGGCTGGTGTGAGGTTTAGGTCTGTGTGTGCATGTGTGTGAGCCACTGATCTGCTTCAAGACTCCTTAAGACGCCTCACTCACGCAGCAGACAGAGGGAGAGACACGTCTCCATATAATCTCCTCCAAAACACACAGCGAGTGAGCGGCTGAGAAAATGTGATCTGCTGCATTATCTGAAACTCATCCTGGTGAAAGGACTCCATATATGGCTGGATTTATGCTTTAAACCACAGATCGCACATTCACTTCTGCATCATTGGAGCTGGGAAAGGTCCGGCAGCGTCAAGAACAAACACCCAACACTATTTTTCCATCAAACGTACATGGAAAAATAAAGCATTTCTTCAGTGACGTTCAAATGCAATAACTGGAAGTTACATAAATCAGCATTAAACGAATAACTCACCCAATAAAGGACATTCTGTCATTATTTACCTACCCTCGTGCCCTTAAAAACATGCAAGCGTGATGTTCGTCCTCAAAAGAGATGTTTTGCAGTTCACATACAATGAAAGTGGATGAATATGCACATTAGACTTCTGGAAAAGTAGAAGTAAGTGTATGATTAGTTTTAAAAGTGCATTTAAATGAGCTGGGCAGACATTGGAAACATTTTAAACCTATACGCCACTCTACATTTTCATTTAGTTATTTAGCAGACACTTTTGTCCAAAGTGACTTACGATTGATGAGGCATTTAGGGATTCAACAAGAAGAGGCAATAGACTGATTTCACACAGCCACCATTAAAAAAAGCAAAATCGAGGCTGCGGTGGGAAGAAACCCGGAAGTATAGCCTGAGTCACACAGGAATGTTGTGTACCTGACTGTATATCTCATCAGCGAAGAGAAAGCAACATAAATATATAATTTCAATGTCTTCCGAGTGACCCAAAGGTCCGTTCTGAATGGAAAGTGAAAATAAAACGGGATATCGGACCTCATTTTCAGCTAAGTTAAGGGAAAAGCCACTAGTTAGCTAACGTTTTCTTTCCCAAACAAACGTTTTAGCTGCCATTTATCAAACTCAAGTTAATGAACTGATTCTTTCACTATATTAGACCTGTCAAGATACTGAACTTTGTTACTGAAATGTATAAAAACTATCAATTTCCCACTAACATAAGCACATAAGCACTGTTGAACGCAACAGCGCTGATTGGCCATGGTGTCCACGCGCTCAACAGAAAGGATTGTGATTGGCCATGGAGGTCATTAGTTCACCAAACTCATCGCTGTTTACCCAGTGCAAACACAGACGAGTGATCCGCTGATGACTCGGCTGATCTTTGCAGCTTTAAAACACTCTCCTGTTCATGCATCTGAGTTTGCACTCAGTGAAGTGCGGTGAACTGATTACCTTCACGACCAAGTCATTTCTGTTGAGCACTGGTGAATATGGCAAATCAGCTGCTTAAGAACGTGCTCAGCGGCACTTAAATGTTAGCAGGAGATGGACAGGGTTTTTTTTTTATTCAGTACCAGGACAACACTATTACAGACAACATGAGGGTGTGCTACAGAGGACTGTGTTGATTTATTGCTCACCAGGTTGCATAGGCTGAAGCAAGCAGGGAAGCCCCTACTGTGTTTACCTGCTGCCATGAACTGAAGCCCAGGAAGAGAGATTGTGATGTTGTTTGATGCCTAATATGCTTTTCATTGTTTAAATTAAACTGAATGATATTAAATTGATGTTTACACCATATCTGCATTTTTTAAATCGCGGCAACAGCTGGAGGTTTGTAGTCCACAGCATGTTGTTGTAATGTTTACAGTGCTGATCCGCAGCCTCGCTTTGGTTTTTTAAAATGGCGGCCATGTGAAATAAGCGTATACACAGATAAAGAGCTAATTATAAATGTTTGTGCTCATATAATTAAAGGTCCTATGAAACTAAAAGAAAGTTTTAGATGTTAGCATCAGTATTACTCGTTTAAGGATATTGATAAACTAGTGTGCCCCAAAACAATGCAGTGTTTCCTCTAGGATTTTTTTCCAGTTGTGGCGGCAGGCCTTTTACACAGATCTTCTCACTACCTATAATATTATTTCAATGACAAATGTCGAGAGCACAGTATTACAAGTCAGGAAGGCATTTATGTAATACGAGCATGCGAAACTTGCGCGCCGATGTCCTGTTCATGCACAAAACTTATTGAACACCCCCTCAAATATACGCCGCTCAAGCTCAGATTTTCTTGTGCGCTCTCAAATAAACGCTGCTAAAGTGCGATTTAGTGTAACGAGTATGTCTCCAACATTTATTAGATTTGCTAGGAATATTTATTAATGTCTTCAATAGACCTACAGAGCGGCATTAATGCGTCCTGAGATAAAAAAAAAAGGGCTATAAACTCCAGCAAGATCAAGTCATCGTATTAGGAACTATATACCTTTGTCTATAAATAAAGTATAGTTATGTTCATTATAACTGAAAGCTACGTCGAATTTGCTGGAATCATGCATCGCGCAACCTTGTCAGTCAGTCGGTCAGTCAACATGTAACCTTAAAGGGTTAAACAAATAAAGCACAGCACTACTACGATTACAGAAAAGTTCGCTCTGTTATAATTCACTTGGCTTTTAATATGGCTTGGCTTTTAATATGTTTTGGCACGATTATGACCAGCTATAAAAAAAACAACAACAACAATGACTGAATGTTTTGAATGAGAATCTGTAATGTAGTCGTGGCGGGAATGAGGTTTGGTGTGGCGCCCTGCCATGATAAAAACTGATATTAACATTTAAAGCTTGTAGTTTTAAAAAGCTTGTAAAAAAAAAAGGTGGTTTGCCATCTCCATGTTGGAGGAAAGTACTTACCCTAGGTGGAGGAGTTCAAGCATCTTGGGGTTTTGTTCACGAGGGAGAGAAGGATGGAACGTGAGATTGACAGGCGGATCGGTGCAGCGCCAGCAGTAATGCGGTCGATGTACCGGTGTTCTGTCGATTTGTCCTACCTTGTCAGATTGTCCTACCTCCCATTCAAAAAGTAGGTAGCAAATTCTGATGACGTAATATGCTACCCATCAGATTTCGCTACCACTGTAATTTAGAGTGCATAGGATTAGTGTGATATGAAGCTGTAATCTCGCCCTAACCTACTTAATCCCTAAAACCAACCTCAGAACCATTCAAATACAATGTTGGTAGCATAATCTGATGGGTAGAATAAAATGTCAGGTCCGTTGTGGTAAAGAAGAAGCTGAGCAGAAAGGCAAAGCTCTCGATTTACCAGTCAATCTACGTTCCTAGAGAAGACTCCAGAGCAGGAAAAGAGACAGAGCAAAGTTTACCATCTAGTTTGTATCTTTCTTGACCATGTGACCGAAGCCCAAATATTGAGACATACATACCAATCAGCATGTGACCACATGGTAACCACACACCAGGCCCTGATCTTACCAGTATCTGCTTTTGGGATCTGTATGGACCTCCTTGGTGAAAAAGACAAGTTTTCCCATAAAAACAAATGCATATGATAATTTGCCTTTGTACAAATGTCAAAAAAGCCAAATGAAATACAAGGAACATTTTACATTTCATACAGATAGTACAATAAAAATAGTGAAATGTTAATAATAGAGAAATTATTATTGTTATTTTATTGAATGTAGTTTAAAAAAATCATTACTTGTTGTGGGAATAAAGCTGAATTTTAAGCAAGACTAATCTTTAGTTACATGCAATCTTTTAGATATTCTGCTATCATGATCTGCACAAGAAGAGTCTATTACTCTCACCTATGGTCTTGAGCTTTGGGTCATGACCGAAAGGACAAGATCTCGGATATAAGCGGCCGAAATGAGTTTCCTTCACAGGGTGGCAAAGCGCAGCCTTATAGATAGGGTGAGTAGCTCTGTCACCCGTGAGGAGCTCGGAGTAGAGCCGCTGCTTCTCCACATGGAGAGAAGTCAGCTGAGGTGGCTTGGGTATCGGTTTCAGATGCCTCCCAGAGGCCTACCTAGGAAGGTGTTCCAGGCATGTCCCGCTGGGAGGAGGCCTCGGGGAAGACATAGGACACACTGGAGGGACTATGTCTCTCGGCTGGCCTGGAGGTAGTGTCTGGGGAAAGGGAAGTCTGGAGTTATCTCCTAAGACTGCTGCCCCCGTGACCTGGCCTCGGATAAGCAGATGAAAATGACATGATGATGATGATGAGCTTGTAGTTTGTCACTTCCGCCCAAAAGGATCAATGGTTTCATTCTCACCAAATTATACTTTAGTTTCTTATTAACTCTTCTGACCTATCAAATGCTCTCTAGTATCTGACATGCCCCGCCCCCTTCAATACACTTTTCATTTGATGAGCTTGAGCTCAACCACTCCCACTGGAAGATAAAATAATGTTTTTCTTTAGTTAAGGCGGGTGATGTGACACAGCAAACAGCAGAGATGATGGACAGTAGCAGAGTAATTGAAAAAGCCGTGTATAATGTACTGAAGCAGCTGAAACCGCATGATCTGCTGCTTCTCCTCAGTTTTTAATGAAGCATGTCTCCTCTTGACTCTCTAATGACTAATTAAGACCACTGGATTTACCAGAGCTCAGACAGGAGGCTAGAAGTGAGAAAACAGACACTCAAAACATTAGATCAGAGCCAGAGTAACCAATGTGAGTACAGACTGTGACCTGAGATTTGAAGACATGAGGAGGTCATCTGACTGATGTGTAAAATGACCAATCACAGTTGACCACTACTTTTGCCGTCAGAACTGCCTTAATCCTTAGCATAGATTCAGCAAGGTACTGGAAATATTCCTCAGAGATTTTGGTCCATATTGACATGATAGCATCACGCAGTTGCTGCAGATTTGTTGGCTGCACATCCATGATGTGAATCTCCCATTCCACCATAACCCAAAGGTGCTCTATTGGATTCAGATATGGTGACTGTGGAGGACATTTGAGTACAGTGAACTCATTGTCATGTTCAAGAAACCAGTCTGAGATGATTCGAGCTTTATGACATGGAGCGTTATCCTGCCGGAAGTAGCCATCAGAAGATGCGTACACTGTGGTTATAAATGGATGGACATGGTTAGAAACAGGTACTCAGGTAGGCTGTGGCGTTGACACGATGCTCAATTGGTACTAATGGGCCCAAAGTGTGCTAAAAAATATACCCCACATCATTACACCACCAGCAGCCTGAACCGTTGATACAAGGCAGGATGGATCCATGCTTTCATGTTGTTGATGCTAAATTCTGACTCTACAATCTACTCATTGGATATTTTCTCTTTTTCGGACCATTCTTTGTAAATCTTAGAGATGGTTGTGCATGAAAATCCCAGTAGATCAGCAGATTCTGAAATACTCAGACCAGCCCGTCTGGCACCAACAACCATGCCACGTTCAAAGTCACTTAAATCCCCTTTCTTCCCCATTCAGATGCTCGGTTTGAACTGCAGCAGGTCGTCTTGAGCATGTCTACATGCCTAAATGCATTGAGTTGCTGCCATGTGATTGGCTGATTAGGAATTTGCGTTAAGGAGCAGTTGGACAGGTGTACCAGCAACCTTCTTGCTGTGAGGCGACAGTGCTAACCACTGAGCCACTATGTCACCCCTAAACAGTTATATACCTCTGAATAATTTCTCCACATCAGCAGTTCATTTCTGACGAATCTGTTTGTCAAGCGGTCCAGTTACATTTAGAAAGAGAGAGAGAGTGTGTTTTGGACAAGAAAATGGAAAAAAAAAAACAAAAACATAAATAGTTCCTCCACCCATGCTCTGGAAGACAGACAAAGTTACACAGACAGTCCAGAATAATCCAAAATAAAAATATACTCTGGCCACATCAGCTGTCCGTCATGACAGATATACAGTGTTTAGTAAATCAGCACATCTGATTGTTTTATTAGCCAAATAAATGCTGGATTTAGAAGGATGTGATGCTTGAAACATTTCTGACATCGCTGAAATGTGCGGTAAATCAGGAAGGGCAGTAAATGTCTGAGCGTCTGTGATTTACACACAGCGAGGATGCAGAAAACACACCACAAGCCCTCATCAACACAAACAAAATGCCAATATGTGTGAATATTTACTAACCAGAAGAAAGACATTCTGTCATCCTTTGTTGTCTGCGACTTTGAAAAAATGTAGGACATTTTGCATACAGCATGAGAGACAGGACCACAAGTCATAACAATACGGCACAAAATGCTTTTCTTACTTAGTGTTTTTGTCTCGTTTCAGGACCAGATGTCTAAAAATGTTGAAATCAAGCAGCATGTTCTTGACACTTAAAAATAATAATATTGTTTTTTAAAAATAATGTGTCAAAATTTTCCGTTAAAAGGGAAATGAGGCACTCGGTCAAGTTTACCTAATTTTGCACATTGAATTACACTTTACTGAAAATATATTAAACTTGATTAATGTCCCCATTTAGCAGAAAATGGCATGTTTTACTATAGATTTTAGACCTAGAGTAACCGCCATCTTGGATTATCACTGTGTCTGATGTCACAGGGTTGGTTCCGCTTTCTCAGTACAATGGAAGTAAAGGAGTGAACGTGGAGACTGGAAAGCGTAATTTAACCCAATGCGCGAAGATGTGGGCGTGGAGCTGCTGCAAATGCAAGCATCAGATGTGTGTCTAATATAAAAGTATATATATTTATTCTATTTTTCTCATTTAATTACTGATCATTTGATGCACTTTGATTCACTCTCTGTATTACTCTGTCTGTCTGGGTTTTAAACATGATTGTAACGGACTAAACACGGAGACTGGACAGCCTAATTTAACCCAATGCATGAAGTTGTGGATGTGCATCACAGAGCAAAAATACAACAAATACAAGCATTTAAGTGTCTTAAGTTGTGTATTTTGCTTTTTGTTTCAAGAGCCCCTATTATACATTAAAAGGGTCATATTTCGGTTTTATGGGTCTCCAATAACATACTGATATGTATGCAAGGTCAAAAAACACGTTCATGGTCTTATAATATGCATTTATTTTTACCTAATTATCCGGGTGACTCCCATATGAATCGTTCAGCGATTCATTTGTTCCCAAACCTCTGCTTAGCGTGAAGCTAATCTGCGCTGATTGGACCAAAGACAGCCTGTTGCCATTGGTCAACATCGTTCAGCGTGAGACAGTAAAATGCCCAGCGCGATTTATCAAGCCCCTGGGTCGCCAACATTGGTATAGGATCCGATCGCAGCGGACGCCCAAAACACGCTTCAAAGTAAACTTACTAACACCACAATAAACAGTACCCAGTTCTCAAAAGTGTTATTCAGACACCTCAGCGCTGAAAGCAGTGCAGTTAAACACTAGCATATGTGTGACACACATTCAGTTTTAATCCACACAGCAGCAAAAGCTGAACTATTCTGAACCTTGACCGCTGCACGTGTGCAGGATCAGCTAACGGTGGCCATAGCAACGACAAATGGCAGTGGAACGAGCTCACGAAAGCATTTAAATCTGTAAACAAAGCAGCACGCGTCGCGTTTACAACGTTGCATTAGACGCGATATGAGAATATAAAGAGTTAACCAGATACAGTACACACGTGGTTACTAGTAACAAAACATGTAGATCATTTCTATTTGCAATCATTGCTGTGGCACCTCGTCCGTGAACTGCTATATGTTTTAAGGGCTTACCTGTACTCTGCTTTTCTAAACGATCACATCCCCAGGCGGGAGGTTGTAGCATCCTCTGTCCTCTGACAAGCTATGTCTGCGGGCTCCCGCTCTCCATTCGCAAGCCTTTTCAGTGCTGCTTACCAGCCCGAAGCCCAGCGTTCAGGAGCCTGCCGGTGTACCTAATAATTTGTCCTTATTTTGCCTGCACCCCTGGTGTCTTGTCTGTCCATTACAAGGTAGAGGCAGAAACTAATGCATGAGCTGTGTAGTGATAGATCACCCATTGTAAGCGTGCAGATTTCTGAACGACTCCTTTCCCCTCACACTACCAATAATATCCAGGTAAGCACAGCGTCTTCATTAGCGTCTTGCTGCTGTGTTAGTGGGCGGGGCCGCAGGTTTGAATTTTGCCGGGTCTGCTCACGCAACCATTATGTTTCGTAACAACGTCACGCCGAAACGGCTGAAGATTCATTATCAAGACGATTCATTTAAACCACTATGAGTCGACTCTTTTATAGATGAATCAATAGTTTTAAAAAAACTGTCCACTTTCAGATTTAAGCTTTAGCTGGATATTTCACTTCACTAAGAGCTGTGTTACACACTACATGGAAGGTCATTTTCAAAAACCCATAATAGGGGCTCTTTAATACCTTTCGTTTGATGCGCTGTGGTCCACACGCTGCTCCAGCACTGCCTGACGAGGGGATTTACATTCAGACTAATGCAACAATTAAAATGATACATGATTATGTCAAGACATATTTCCTCTTCAAGTTGATCAACTCGATCTCTCAACATGTAAAAAGGATAAAAACCTGCCATAAGAAACAACGCGCTGAATCTGATCTTAGTTTGGTTTGAACACAAAACAAGGCGAGAGGCTGTAGCAATGAAAAGTGAAAGTACCCACCCCCGTGACGTCAGTAATGATTCACTCTCCCAATAGTATGGGTTTCAACCAGGTCCGGTGCTGACGCCACGTTTGACTACCTATGAAAGCTATCAAAAGTGGACAAGCTTAAAACACTTAGACTGTGCTTATACCTGTATTTTGACAGTGTTGGGTGTTATTAGATACAAAGTAACTAGTTACTGTAATTAAGTTACTTTTCCACTGAAAAAGTAAGGTAAGGGATTACTTGAAATCTTTAGGTTTTTGAATTTTATTATTTTACTAAAGGAAAAAGGCCTCTATTTGTCTAAAATCTTAAGAGTTACTGTATCAAGTTTTATTTTATTGTTCATGCATTGAGATTTATAGGGATTTTAAGCAATGAGTCAAGTAATTGAATTACTTATTGAATAATTACATTACTCTGTAGACAAAGTAATTACAAGCGTAATTAAAATATAAGGTAACACTGTATAATAACTACACACTATGAATCATTTACTAAGTATTATCATCTAGTGAATTCATTATCTGTTAAGCATTAACTCTACATTAATAAACCTTAGTAAGCAGTTTATAACTGCAGCTACAAATGCTGTATTATTGACTTATAAGCACATTTATAATGTGCTAATTGTAATTTCATGCTTTGTGACTGGTTGATTTTTCGTTACTGAAATAAGTTTTGCATTATTTACAAACCATTTGTATTTAAGAGTTGTTGGCGGTTTTTAAGATCATTCAGAATGAGTTAGTAAATGATTAATAAACTATTGAAATCAACGTTTATATATCTTATTATTCAGGCATATAGTAATTATAGCTGCAAACTGTCTTTCTTTGCTTCGCAGGGACGTTGAGTTTTACTCGTCACAACGTCAGACAAATACGTAAACAAATGGACGTTTATTAAATGAAAGTACAAAAATCCAAATGGTTCTTACATCCTGTATCCTTATTTACCTTTTAAGTGTGTCTCCTACAGCATTTAGACACACAAAAAAAGGGTTTCCTTAAACTGACAACAGACGGTAAGAAAACTGTTTCTCCAATACCTGCGTTAACACTTCACTGAAAATTCTCGCGAGAAACAATGCGAGCATTAAAGGAACATCCCACATATTATACATAATAAAGCATAAGACATAATTTTGCCATGCATGAATATAAAACATAAATTTAGCAGGAATTATATTTACTTATCACTTACATAATGTAAAATTCAACAACAAAATAATATAAATTTATTGATATTAAACTGGCTCTTACAGTAATGGTTACTATGTATGTTAATAAATGCTTTATTAACTCAACTTCATGCAGTTTTGTGACCTAATCTAAAGTGAGGACTATTGATGCTTTATAAATCCCTTATAAATGACAATTAAAGGCTTAGAATCAAATGAAATCAGATAATGTTACTGTAAAGTTTAAACACTGCTGAAAAACAGGAGTGTCAAAATAGGACATCAAATTGAATAAAACAACAACAATATAATTTAACAATATATTATGATACAACATTTCAATGTAATTTAGCAAAGTTTAAACTGTACTGTCATTTTATTTACATTTGATTTGATACAGTTTCATTTCTGTATAATCAAATGAACAGGAAAGAATAAAGTCGTTTATGTTTTGTTTTCAGTTTAGAATTCAATATATTAAAAAAAATTAATTATAAATGCATTTGATGTTTCATTTGTGTATCTTTAAATGAATAGAAATTAATAAAGTCATTTATGTTCTTTTTTCTTGTTTAGAATTTAACTGAGCCTTTAATTGTCATTTATAAGGGATTTATAAAGCATCAATAGTCCTCACTTTAGATTAGGTCACAAAACTGGATGAAGTTGAGTTAATAAAGCATTATTGAACTTCTGTGCTGAGCCCCTTCCTCTACTCCCTTTTCACCATCGACTGTAGGCCTGTGAACAGATCCAACGCCATCATCAAATTTGCAGATGACACCACAGTGATTGGTCTAATCAGCAACAATGATGAGACTGCCTACAGGGAGGAGATACAGCATCTGACCACGTGGTGCACCAACAATAATCTGCTCCTTAACACCGACAAGACCAAGGAGCTCATTGTGGACTTCAGGAATCTGCACACTTCTGATTATTAATAGCAACCTGTACATTTATCCATCTATTGTAAATCTCTGTTCATAGCTAATACAACCTGTATATAATGTTGATAGTACATCCATTTGTAAATATCAGCATAGTTTTTCTATAACTGCACTTTATAACTTATACCTGTATCCTGCACTTGCTGCTATTGCACTCCTGGTTAGACCTAAACTGCATTTCGTTTCCTTGTACTTGTACATGTGTGATGACAATAAAGTTGAATCTAATCTAATCTAATTAATATACAGATTAACTATTAATATATGCCTGAATAATAAGAGTTATGAATGTTAATTTTAATAGTTTATTAATCATTTACTAACTCATTCTGAATGATCTTTAAAAAAAACACCAACTTTCCTTAAATAACTGGTTTGTAAATAATGCGATACTTAATTTAGTAAGGAAAAATAAATCATTAACAAAGTATGAAAGTACAGTTATTAAGCACATTATAAATGTGGTTATAAGTCAATAATACAGCATTTGTAGCTGCAGTTATAAACTACTTACTAACGCTTATTAATGTAGAGTTAATGCTTAACAGATAATGAATTCACTATTTGCTAATGCTTAATAAATGGTTCATAGTGTGTAGTTATTATAAAGTGTTACCAAATATAATTGTAATGATGTAATTAGTAAGTAATTACTATTTTGATGTAACTTACCCAACAATGTACTGTATTTTGCAATGTACTTGTGAATGCTTTTGTCCACAAAATGAAAGTCAATAAAGTCTAAAATATCACTTTATATATTTTATTCTTCTTTGGTGATCATCCATTTACTCATTTTCCTTCAGCTTAGTGCCATATATATGAGGGGTCGCCACAGCGGAATGAACTGACAATTACTCTGCATATGTTTTACAACGTTTTTATTTTCCCAATTCACCTATAGCACATGTCTTTGGACTATGGGGAAAACCGTAGCACTCGGAGGAAACCCACGCCAACACAAAAACAACATTCAAACTCCACACAGAAATGCCAACTGGCCAAGCTGAGGCTCGAACGAGTGACCTTCTTGCTGTGCTGTGACAATGCTAACCACTAAGCCATTGTGCCGCTCTTTCCTTTGGTGAACCACAGAAATAAAAATATATACTTTTTCAATTGAACATTGCATGAAAAAAAAAGCTGTTTAAGCTCTTTACAAGACCAGATCAATATTTTCCAAACCCAAATCTGCGCACTCTTTTCTGGCAGCCGATCACATTTACATCAAGCTCATTACGATGCTTTACCAGGCATCATTATACTTAACGCTCACAGAAAATGCAACTGGACCCAAATGAACTAATATGAGTCTCATAACAAGATCTTCTGGGAATATGAACTGTGCAAAAGAAATAAAAATTGAAGTTGGAAAATAAACCCACAGAACAATAGCAGTTCTTGGAATAATGGGCTATTACAGACTATTAATGAGCAGAAGTACCGTTTACTGGATGAAGAGCCGAGCCAACAGCATTTACAGCATCAAATGAGGTGTGAAGAGCTGAAAAAAACACGAGGAGGGTGAAGGAGTCATATCTTTAGCTAAAAATAAAAATGCAGCAAACAGTAGTATGCCTGTTGCTTTTACAGACAAAATAATTGCACGGACGCATTTATCCATGACAGACACCAGGTGAGAACAGCTCATGAAGAAAACCAGTGCGTAAACCACCATTACAACCTACATACATGACCTCAGTCTTCAAGAAAAACACTTATTCATTAGGTTTTGTGAGTTAAGCATCTAATAATTGTCACGATCACCAGCGAGCTTCTCCCCTTAGATCGCTGGTTAACATGCACATTCACAATTGAACTACATTTCCGCCATCTTATGGACTACACATCCATTCATGCACTTCGCTTACACGCACATGTTCCGCATGAATGGATGTGTAGTCCATAAGATGGCGGAAATGTAGTTCAATTGTAAATGTGCATGTTAACCAGCGATCTAAGGAGAGAAGCTCGCTGGTGATCGTGACAATAATAATAATTCCTTACGTTTATATAGCGCTTTTCTGGGCACTCAAAGTGCTTTACACATTTTTGGTGGAAATCTCCTCATCCACCACCAGTGTGCAGGATCCTCCTGGATGATATGACAGCAGCCATATTGAGCCAGACCACACACCACACAACAGCTGATTGGTGGAGAGGAGACAAAGTGATGAAGCCAATTATGATATGGAGATGGTTAGGAGGCCATGATGGACAGAGGCCAGTGGGCAAATTTGGCCAGGATTCCGGGGTTAAACTCCTACTCTTTTAGTACATCTCATCTGAAAGATGGCGCTCACTGAGGAGTATAGAGTCCCCATCAATATCAGACCCCCTAGTTTTTCACAATGTTTTTTGTAAATTTTCACTATAAAAATTACTGATTTTGTGGCGGTAATTCCCAGAAATTTGCAGGCAATTTTGCGATTAAAAGTATATATAAACAGAGCTTTACATTAACAGCCGCCAACCCACCAAATGCGAGTAGATTTCAGCTCTGGCGGGTTGGACAGACACCTTCACTATCCACTTTGGCTGGTTGGAAATCATTTTTAAATTGTAGTTTTCTTAAAAGCAGGGTTTGAAAATAAGCGTGGCCCAATATTCATGCAAATGTGATCTTAGAATCGAGAAGCAGCACGACTGCCAAAAATAACTGTGTTCAGGTAGCAGGAAAATAGCGAATGAGAGGATGATCACTCGCAAGCACAGATGATGTGATGCGCGCAACTGTTAAAAAGCGTGCGCGCTCCCGTTTACTTGCATGAAGCAACCATGCCTAGAGAAAGCGCAACTGGTGCAATCGGTTCTCTTTGAAATAGACTGGACAAAGAGCGATGATCGTGCACCCACAGTCCTGCTGCTTTAAGAGCTCAAGATTTTAAAAAAAATGCACATATTCTTTTGTAAGCAGCATCGATCACTGCTTTCATTTTAATTATTCTTTGAACAGATTATTAACAGGCCTATATTAACTGTGTGCACGTGATCATCCTTTCATTATCAAATACGGTATGTTTCATCTGCTTTCTTTTGCTTAGTTATTTTTGTTAATATAGTTTAATTATATATATTTTTTACAATAACATAGCTTTAATGGGAGATTACTCCCCGTTTATGTGTAGTTAACTGGTCAGGGCTCAACAATAAGGACTGCCCTATGGCCAACGTGAGATACACTCAGGACAGTGGACAGGATTGTTACTAGCCCCATTGGGCCAGTGCTGCCTTGTCACTAAAGATTAATTTGGCTACGACTGTTTGTTAATTGCTTAATGGGGGTTGAACACCGGATATCAGAGGGAGCTCTGCAGTGCGGCGGAAATATGAACAGCGCCATGCATTTTAGAATTGTAAACATGACCTATAGATTTCTATCAGGGTATGCAAACTGGCACTGCATACTGCATAGTTGTTACTGCAAAATGTTCACCGTATGCACGGATTTAGTAGACATTCATGCAGAAAGCATCTTTGCACCATCTTTCGCAGCTCTCAGGAATGGTTTAAAATAGTTGACATGTCAACTTGCTGTAGTAAAAAATTCCCGCAATGCCTGCCCTACCTTTAAGCTCTTCTTATTGGCCCACTGCTCTAGAACAGAATGTGAATGGATTGGTTAATATCAGCTGTCAATCATTCAGCTCAGATGACAGTGAGCTACAGCCTCGAAAATGTAAAGGTCTGGATACAAAAGAATGAAAATAACACTCACAGATTTAGTTTTAGAAACCACCTAAAGTTACAGATAATGGCATGTCTGATTAGTGATCATGTGGAGAATGTTAATCCACCATTTACACAGCTTCGAAAAGTGAATAGACTTCCAGTGGGTTAAAGTCCGCTATGAAAATGTCTAAATCCATTCACTGTAAAGCCGATGGCAGTTTTTATAATATATATTTTTTTATTTTTTCAACTTTTGTTACATTAAAACTGTAATTTTATTAAATTGTATTTAAAGAAAAGTTATGCTGAATAGATATAAACTTTTTTTTTGGTGAGGCCAGTGAAAATTTTGGCAGGGCAAGTAAAAATTGGAACCACTGGCCAGATCGGGCTAGTAGAAAAAATCCTTAGCGTTGAACCCTGCTGGTGATCTGGTAACAGTCGTTAGCCAGGACAGATTACTGTGCTTATTTTAGATACATGACAATAGTTATTTTTTAAATGTAATGTTTTTTTAAAGAAAAGTTTTGTTGAATTAAAAGGTGCACCTATACAGCTATATTTTCCTTGTTTTGTCACATTAATAAATTGTGGCTAAGAAATGTTTATTTGGTGTGGTCAGAGATAAATTTGGCAAATCCTTAATTTTGAGCCCCTGAAAATCATGTGAAATAAAAACTGATTGTATTGTGACACAACCCATTTGCTCATGCACACTGAGCAAGCTAATGCACAATACACACAAGAAGTTAAATGAATGAGAAGGCATGTGGACATAACACCACATCTAAATCAAGTCATAAGAGCATGTCAAAGTCAAATTTATATAAAATATATTTTCCCAACAACAAAAGTGAGGCTAGTGAAAATGCTGAGTGGCTAGTAATGTTGGAAATCTACTAGCCAAAGTGACTGATAATCAAAAAAGTTAATGTTAAGCCCTGTATTTAAATATTCACACACACACACACATACACACACACACACACACACACATATATATATATATATATATATATAATTTTTTTGGCTGTATATCAGCACTGGTGGGAGGCATTCATTAACACGAGGCTGCAGGCCCACTACAGCCATATCGCACTGCTACGAATGTGATATTGCGTTTATTTAACAGTTCAACGGCACAATATAAAAAAAGAAACACGAAAAGTCTAAACACCCTTTTGTATGAGGAACTACTTTCTTCCGCCATTTATTCACATCTGCAGCTGACATCAGCTATAATTCACCAACATCACTTTAGAGCTAGTGTTTGAATGATTCTCAAGTGTAATGTATAAAGTGATGACAAAACAGGTGATTTTGCTGACATATTTAGATTATAAGGCTGTACTTGACATGAAATGCCCTCCGTCTAGAGAGATGTCTTCTTACAGTGTTACAGTGTACAGTATTTCTCTGCTGCATCGGGATATCACAACAATTAACCCCGAAAAAAGCAGCATGTAGTGGCAATTTTCTTTAAGGAGGCTCTCTCAGTGGTCAAGAAGACACATTCTTAAAATTATAGAGTCTTTTAAAGTTTTATTCTTTGCAAAGAAGGTCAGACAATCATGCAGCAACGCAGGTTTCTGCAGAGAGTGAGACGCCGAAACAGAGTGCGTTCTCTTTTTTTCTGGTTTATAATGCCCACAAGGTCATCAGTGACATACAGGATGAATCACAGTTACGTCAGCACTCAACTTCATTTTTGACCATCTACATTCCAGTCTTACCTCCAATCCTGAACATGTAGTTTGTTAAATCACCATGTACTTATCCAGATCTTATCGCATGATAAACAGATGTTAATGTGGTCACACTTGGTCTAACTTAAACAGTACGTCCATGGAAGAATAAAAGAACAGACCTTTATAATCTATATAAATGAG
>CAIGQZ010001236.1:4954375-4969721 GCA_903798205.1 Danio tinwini
AAAACATGCAACTTAAGTTAATTGACTAATCTAAATTGGCAGCATAGACATGCTCCTAGTAAGAAGTTATATCTTATAAGCAATCACTATCTGTTCATTAGCTATACAGCAGGGGAGTTCTCGAGATCTACCTGAGCTCAAACTCCCCTCTCGCCTTGCAAACGGGAGGGAGCCCCGGGCTCGAGGATCTTATGAGCTCAGGTCTCTCTCCCGGGACAGCATGCCAAACAAGCTTTATAATCAATCATCAGCTAAGTGTGAACTCTTGAAATTAAATATGAGAAAAGAAAAAGGCGATAAACATTAAACAAAGATGCAGTTAGTCAAACATATCTGGATGTTGAGTTGTATGTACAGATTTGTATAAATATACAGGTTATAAGGTGCTGTGTACCAATGTGAATGGAGAAAGTATTGCATTGTATATTGTTATAAGGTGTGCTGTGTACAAGTGGTTATGAGAAAGTATTGCTGGTTTATTGCACAGTAGTGGAATATTTAACTGTTCATGAGGTAGATGGCCTGAGGAAAGAAACTTTTCCTGTGTCTGGCTGTTTTTTGTGCTTGGTGCTCTGTAGAGCCGACCAGACGGTAACAGTTCGAACAGGTTGTGTGCTGGGTGTGAGGTGTCCAGAGTGATTTTGCGAGCCCTTTTACTCACTCTGGAAGAGTACAGTTCTTGAAGTGTAGGAAGGGTAGTGCCAGTGATTTGTTCAGCAGTCCGGACTATTCGCTGCAGTCTAAGGAGGTCAGTTTTGGCAGCTGAGCTGAACCAGACGGTGATTGAAGTGCAGAGGAAGGATTGGATGACAGCTGAGTAGAACTGTAAGAGCAGCTCCTGTTGCAGGTTGAACTTCCTCAGCTGACGAAGGAAGTACAGTCTCTTCTGGGCTTTCTTTACAATGGAATCTATGTGAATGTCCCACTTCAGATCCTGCGAGATGGTGGTGCCCAGGAACCTGAATGACTCTACTGCAGCCACAGTGCTGTTTGTGATGGTGAGTGGGGGGAGTTTCTCCTAAAGTCCACTATCATCTCCACTGTTTTGAGCGTATTCAGCTCCAGGTTGTTGTATCTGCACCATAAAGCCAGTCGCTCCACCTCCTGTCTGTATGCAGACCCGTTCTGGATGAGGCCGATAACAGTAGTGTCATCCGCAAACTTCAAGAGCTTAATGGAGGGGTCTTTTGTGGTGCAGTCGTTGGTGTACTGGGAGAAGAGCAGTGGGGAGAGAACGCATACCTGGGGTGCACCAGTGCTGATGGTGCGGCAGTAAGATGAATAAAAGGAATTTCCATCACACAGCGCAATCACTACCAGACTGTTGTTGTGTTTGTGATTCGGAGAGGGTGTTTGGGGGTGAGGTCTCGGAATAACATTGTTCAGAACCGGGATAGGAAAGTAACTGTTTTAAAATAGGCACTATCCTTATAAATAAACTGCATAGTTGCAATCTATACAAAAGAGAAAGATCGACTTAGAATATCACTTACCAGTTTAAAAATGATTTGATCAGCTGTAGTTAGAAATCACGCAGTTTTAATCTTCTAAGCAAGGGTTTATTATGCAGTCCTGGCGATATCCTGTGGATCGACAACATCAACCGTCTTTGGTTAATGGAAGTTAATGGAAGCCGACTCTGTCTCTCAGAAATTATTAATATTTTGAAATAGGCACTATCCTTATAAATAAACTGCATAGTTGCAATCTAAACAACTACTTGCTCGACTAAAAATGCCTCAAAAGTACATGATGCTGTCCAATAGCTGCAATATTTGTCCAACTGTAGCGAGTTTATTGATCTGCTGTCACTCTATGTGGGCGGAGTAATACACAAAAGTGAAGAGGCTGTTCGAGTTCTTATATTGCAGAATATCACACTGCTATCAGCCAATCAGATTACTACATTGCCATGCAGTTTTGCACAAAACCACTAGAGGGTGCGGTGTACATTTTTGATCATCTCTAATACGCTACTGGGCCACGTTTTTTCATACATGCCATTTCTTGTAAATCCACCAGAGGCCGCTGTGGACATTACTGCAAATATTAACATCTTTCTCGTGTGCGTCCTAAATCCAACCGATAGCGTGTTTAAAAGCAAACTAGAGAAGAGAAAAGCCAAAGCGGCCACATGCTTCTACAGCGAACTCACGCTGCTTTTTTGGCGTTTTGTTTTGCCTGGTTTGTGGAACTGTCCTTTGCCGTATTCAAGCAAACCAGTTACACTGGAAAAGCTCTGTATATGAAGGTAAGTGTCACGGTTGTGGGTTTTGCTTTACTCCATGTGCATTCTTTGTTGCATGTCTCTGTTTTCACGTGGTTTTATCGCTTAACGCCTCTTAGCTGTTCTGATCAGCCGCTTCAGCTGTGGTTAATTTCGAAGCCTATATCTGAGCGGCATTTCTTTACTTTGTTGTCAGTTCCCTATTGTGTCTGTGTCTTGTTAGGACTCTCGTTGGCATTTCACTGTATTATGCCGCAAACACACTAGAGTTTGTGCGTGCGAAATTCTATTGTACAGCTCTGCGAAAAGGGTGGGATTAAACAAGATGATTAGAAATTTCATATTTTGATCCTCGATTGGTTTTATGCAGTTAAGTGATGCGATTTTGAAGGTCAGAGTTCACCAAGCTTGAACTTTCCAACACAGCAAACTTCGAAACTTGCTGTACGACTTTACGTTTTCGGTCTGATGTTTTTGCATGCGTATGAATGGAAGTCTATAGTGAGAAAAGTCCAGTGTGACCGCAGCTTTATCCTGAGCTATTTTGTCTTTGGGACTCAATTCGGCTCAATTCCATGACTTTTTATCTCTTTTTGGACTGTTTTTGCACATTTTGATCTATGACTTCTGGTCATAATAAACTCACTTGCACCTAGATTCATCTTTGTTTGTTTTTGTTTACTTTTAGCGTGACAGTAAGCAGTCAGCGGTGTCACCGTGGAGCATTAATTTACACATACACTCTCACAACTAAAGGTACATGAGCTGCAGTGGTGTAAAGTAACTAATTACAAATACTCAAATGACTGTAATTGAGTAGTTTCTCAGGAATTGTAATTTACTGAGTAGCTTAAAAAAGTGTACTTTTACTTTTCCTTGAGCACTTTTTTAGGGCAGTATCTGTACTTTTACTCCACTACTTTCCTTCAACCTGCAGTCACTACTTTATTTTTCTTGTCCATGGGGATTAGAAAATTCAGTCCTGTGATTCCTGTCCAATCAAATCGCACATACCGTAGAAGGTAAATCACATCATAATGAACTACCTCAAGACGTGTGCACTTTATAATTGCAGCAAACTGTTTGAAAGTATTAAAAGTGTCCATAAAGATGTTCATAATCTTTATGCGCAATGACCCAGAGACTGTTTAGATGCAGGTCACTGATGAGAAGATGACGGGTGTTTACTGTATGATGACCGAAATGGCCTTAAACTCCCAGCAGGCACAGAACGTCAACATGACGTCTGATTGACGTTAAACCCTAACGTTATGAGGACTTTGCATTTTGTTTGGAAATGAAAATCAGGTTTCCGTCAGAACGTCAGGCCGACGTCAATGTCCAACCTAAAACCAACCAAATATCAACGTCTAATGATGTTAAAGCTTGACGTTGTGTGAACGTTACCCCTATGACATCTATCAGACGTTGGATTTTGGTTGCCGTACCTGATAAATAAATGTTAGTATTTGAGGTCAATATGATGTTGAGGTCAACGTTGGATTTTGGTCACTTTCTAACAACCTAAAATCAACCAAATGTCAACGTCATTTGACGTCATTATTGAATATCAAAATAACATTGTCCTTAGCTGCTGGCTTGACAATTAATTTTGGTCACCTGACATTACAACCTAAATCTAACCTAATATTAACGTCTCATGATGTTGTGTGCCTGCTGGGCAATAACTAAACGCACTACAGAATGTTACGTTTACAAACACATGCACAAATTACATGTAAACATATCAGCTTTTGACAGCGTAATACTCACTACTCTTGAGTACTTTTAAAAGGGCTACTTTTTACTCATACTGTGAGTAATATTCACAACAGATACTTTTACTCAACTTGCACTACATTTGTAGGCAAGTAATGGTACTTTTACTTGAGTATGATTTTTCAGTACTCTTTCTATCACTGATGAGCTGTCACTGGGCTGGTACCTTTTCAAAAGGTACACATTAGTACTTAAAAGGTCCATATTGGTACCTCAGAAGTATATATTAGTACCTAAAGATTTTAAGAGGAACACTTTTGTACTTTTTAAGCCCTAATACGTACCCTTGAGGTATTATTATGGACCTTTAAGGTACAAATTTGTACATTTTGAAAAGGTACCACCCCAGTGACAGCTCGCGTATCTTTATTTCTGAGTGTGTATAATGCAGCCATATGTACCAGCAAGCACTTCTCGGTTCTCAATAATGTAACCATGGGCACATTTTTCCAATGACCCTGTGTTTTTATTTTTCACATTTAAGCTAGTTCATTTAAACAAAACTGTGATGATATCGATAACTGTGATACATTTGGTCACAAAAATAGTGATATGAGACTTTCATACCATTACCGTCCATCTCTATGAACAACAATGTGGCCCAAAGCAGCGACTGGACCATAAACAGCAGAAATATTCTAATATTAAATCTAGACATTGTCTGCTGTGGAGCGCAGGCCAGCTCTCTTTCTCTCTCAGCGGGGTTTCTATGCCACTGCCAAACATTAGAGAACAACAACAGCATTCATAAAGGTGCAAGATTTAGAGTTTCAATATAAAGCCCATTCCACTTCACCTGAGGTTTAGAGGACAGAGAGAGAGAGAGAGAGAATATTTATGTTCCACAGTCCTGCTCCAAAACACAGTGAGCTGGACACCTAAACATCATAGAGCTGACAGCATTTATAACATAGCTCAAGTGTGATTTCTAAGACAGCAAGAGACGGATCCTTCGAGGTCTGAATGCATGGTAACTATGAATAAATCTCATTTAAACCAACAGATAATAATGACTTCAAATCAACAACATAATCCATCACAGTGTACTCATTTACGCTATATGCTTACTGGAAATGCATGCTATTTATTTATTCACGCATTTACAAAAAATAAAACAATGAAATGAATTGTTTTAATGAATGAAGTGGACTTCAATAATAATTTGAGGTGTCCCGCCAGCAGGCCACGGACTCACCCAAGCATCATGGTTCAAAGCAGATGAATTTTACTGACAGAGCCAAAGGGAAGGTGGGGGTCCCACAAACCCCAGGCCTAATCCCTCAGAGAAAAGCCCTGCATTTAGGCCCTGGTACACTTAATCCCGGGCCCCTGTTCACAATACACTTCAGATCTTCCTTTGGCCGCTGCGCTTCCGTTTGGGGCCCGTCCGGGTGCCATAAAAATCACAAAAAGAGGGAGAGAAAAGCTAGGAAAAATGCATCACTTGAATGCTTTCATCAAAATCAAACTTGTACCATGATTTACGTAAAGCTTGACGTGATCATCGTTGCTGATTGAGCCATATAAACAAGCAGCGCTTAACATTATCTGATGGATTTCAACGGCAGCCAAAACAAACAGCGAGCATCCAAAAGCACAGAGTTTTATTTACAAGTCAAAAGCACAAAGAATAGCAGTGAAACAATAATACAAGCACAACATTAGAAAGTTAACCCCTCACAGGACACAGAGTTGAGTCAGAATTATTAAATTTAATATATTTTTTTAAATATTTGAATGCTGTTAAAAGAACTTTTTTCAACACATTTCTAATCATATTAGTTTTAATAACTCATTTCTAATAACTGATTTATTTTATCTTTGCCATGATGACAGTAAGTAATATTTTACTAGATAGTTTGTAAGATGATAGTATTCAGCATAAAGTGCATTTTAAACTAGGTTAATTAGGCAAGGTAAGGTAATTAGTCAAGTCATGGGACAACAGTGGTTTATTCTGTAGACAAAAAAAGGGCTAATAATATTGACCACAAAATATTTATGAAAAATTGCTTTTATTCTAGACAAATTAAAACAAATCAGACTTTCTACAGAAAAAAGAAAAATTGCTCTGTTAAAAAATAACTTGGGAAATATTAGAAAAATCTTGTAAAAAAAAAAAAAATTTTGCAGCCTAAAATGTTTTAGTTGAATCAAATTAACTTCACTTGTCATCTCAACTTGAATCAAACTGTCTAAATACAGTCACCGGCCACTTTTTTAGGTACACCTGTCCAACTGCTCGTTAACGCAAATTTCTAACCAGCCAATCACATGGCAGCAACTCAAAGCATTTAGGCGAGTAGACATAGTCAAGACGATCTGCTGCAGATCAAACCGAGCATCAGAATGAGGAAGAAAGGGGATTTAAGTGACTTTGAACGTGGCATGGTTGTTTGAACGTGGCTGCTCTGAGTATTTCAGAAACTGATGATCTATTGGGATTTTCACGCACAACCATCTCTAGGGTTTACAGAGAATGGTCTGAAAAAGAGAAAATATCCAGTGAGCGGCAGTTCTGTGTGGGCAAATGCTTTGTTGATGCCAGAGGTCAGAGAAGAATGGCCAGACTGGTTCCGGCTAATAAAAAAGCAACAGTAACTCAAATAACCACTTGTTACAACCGAGGTCTGCAGAAGAGCATCTTTGAACGCACAACACGTCCAGCCTTGAGGCAGCAGAAGACCCTACCTGGTTCCACTCCTGTCAGCTAAGAACAGGCTACAATTCACACAGGCTCACCAAAATTGGACAATAGAAGACTGAAAAAACGTTGCCTGGTCTGATGAGTCAACATTCAGATGGTAGGGTCAGAATTTGGCATCAACAACATAAAAGCATGGATCCATCCTGACTTGTATCAACAGTTCAGGCTGGTGGTGGTGGTGTAATGGTGTGGGGGATATTTTCTTGGCACACTTTGGGCCCATTAGTATCAATTGAGCAGCGTGTCAACGCCACAGCCTACCTGAGTATTGTTGCTGACCATGTCAATCCCTTTATGACCACAGTGTACCCATCTTCTGATGGCTACTTCCAGCAGGATAACGCGCCATGTCATAAAGCATGAATCATCTCAGACTGGTTTCTTGAACATGACAATGAGTTCACTACTCAAAAGGCCCCCACAGTCACCAGAGCTCAATCCAATAGAGCACCTTTGGGATGTGGTGGAACGGGAGATTCACATCATGGATGTGCAGCCGACAAATCAACTGCGTGATGCTATCATGTCAATATGGAGCAAAATCTCTGAGGAATAGTTCCAGTACCTTGTTGAATCTATGCCATGAAGGATTAAGGCAGTTCTGAAGGCAAAAGAGGGTCCAACCTGGTACAGGTAAGGTGTACCTAATAAAGTGACCAATAAGTGTATATTACGTTAAAACTTTGTATAATAAAAATTTAGTTTAAACTTGTTTAACTTCACTCAAAAAATTATGTTTGCTCAAACTAATATTAAATGAGCTCTAACAACACAATTCTTGAGTTTTTTGGGCGACAACTTAATAGTTTTATGTTTAATCAACTTATATTTTTAAAAACTAATAAATTAATTAATCCCCACATGTTGTCCCAACACAAATTAATTGTGTGGAACCCTTTTTTTTTTAAGCGACACAAAAATATTTGTTGTCCTGACTTTATACCTTTAGTCAGGATATACCTTCGATACCTTTTTTTACAGAGAATAAACGTTTCACAGGATTGCTAGTAACTTTATTTTCAACTGTATAAGTGCACAAGAGAAACACTCGTCCTTCTTCTTGAGTCCACGCCAGCACAAACATGTATAAAGAGCACGTACAGATCACAAACACACACTGGTGGGCATTGTGAGAGTTTAGACGAAGCCCCCGCGTCGAGGCGGAAAAACAGGCTTCTCTGAAAGAACAGATAAAGGAGGCCAGAGGAGAGATAATGTTTACAGGAGACGTGCATGTTTGCCACACGCTTATTCAAATGCTGAAATATGACCTGCTTAAAAATCACAGATTCAATGCACAAGTCCAGATTTGAGAGTTCATGAAACATGAGGGTAAGATTTATATTGATTTACATATAAGATTTACATACTGATCATATGTTCATTAATATTTTAGGTTACAATTCACGGTATTAACAAACCATTAACTATCACAACTTGCTTAATAAACAAGTACTTTGTAGTTTTTTTAATAGGTAGAAGTTGAGTTTAGGTTTTGGGATTAGGGATCTAGTATAAGATCATTACTACTAATGAACAGTTGATATCCTAATGATAGGCAGGTAATAGTCAGTCATAAATAGCATGAAAGAAAAGTGTTACCACATTTTTTTTAGGTTTCTTGTGTTCCCTAAAGCTGCATTTTTAATTACAGTAATATTATCGATTCATTAATTTTCCTTCGGCTTAATCTCTATTCCAGAGGTCGCCACAGCGGAATGAACCGCCAACTATTCCAGCATCGGAAAAGTTCCTTCCAGTCACAACCCAGTATTGGAGAAACATCCATACACACGTTCATACACTACAGACAATTTAGTTTATTCAGTTCACCTATAGCGCATGTGTTTGGACAGTAAGAGAAACCGGAGCACCCTTAGGAAACCCATCGCCAACACGAGGAGAACATGCAAACTCCACACAGAAATGCCAGCTGGCCCAGCTGGGACTCAAACCAGCGACCTTCTTGCTGTGAGGTGACAGTGCTAACCGCTGAGCCACCGTGCTAACCTGCAGTAATATTATTAGAGTTTAAAATGACTGGTTATGCTTTATATTATCTTGTTTAACGTAATTATCAACATAAACAAACAATGAATACATTTATTACAGTATGCTGGTTAACATTAGTCAATGAAAATAAAGCCATTCATTGTTAGTTCTTGTTAGAACTCACCGTGCATTAAATAAACAAGCACAGCTTTGGATTTTAATAACACATAAGTAAATATTGAACTATGATTAATAAATGCTGTTCAAGTATCGTCCATACTTGGTTCATGTTAATAAATACATTAAAAAATGTTGTAATGTAATGTAATGTGTATTTATATAGTGCATTTATTGTGTATGGCCATACACCCAAGGCGCTTCACAATCATAAGCGGGGGGGGGGTCTTTCCACACCACCACCAGTGTGCAGCATCCACTTGGATGATGCGACGGCAGCCACAGGACAATGATGCCAGTACGCTCACCACACACCAGCTATAGGTGGAGTGGAGAGACAGTGATAGAGCCAATTCGGTGTATAACGGATGATTGAGAGGCCATGATCGTAAGGGCCGAGAGGGAATTAAGCCAGGACACCGCGGTTACACCCCTACTCTTTACAAGAAGTGCCATAGGATTTTTAATGACCACAGAGAGTCAGGACCTCCATTTAACGTCTCATCCCAAAGACGGCGCCCACTGACAGTGTAGTGTCCCCTTCACTTTCACTGGGGCATTAGGACTCACACAAACCGCAGGTTGAGCGCCCCCTGCTGGCATCTCTAACACCACTTCCAACAGCAACCTAGTTTTCCCATGTGGTCATCTATCCAGGTACTGACCAGGCTCAGCCCTGCTTAGTTTCAATGAGTAACCGGTTCTGGGCTGCAGGGTGATATGACTGTGACGTTAACTAATGTAACCTTCTTTGTAAAGCATGACTGAATAGCTGTTATCTAAAGTTTGATATATTTCAAAATAGAATGAACTCCTATGATGCAGAGCAGAATTTTCAGCATTATTTCTGTCAACTTCAGAATTACAATATTATTATTATTATTAATGTTGAAAAAGTTGCAGTGCTTCGTTTATTTGCAATACTACATATTTGCAATACTACATATAAATTTACTGTCACATATGATCTTCTCAATGCATCTATGCTAAATAAAAGTACATAATAAAGTTTCGTTAAACTATATATAGACTCACCGGCCACTTTAAACTTCCACATGGAAACTTTAAACTTCCATGTGAAGCTGCTTTGACACAATTTACATTGTATAAGCGCTATACAAATAAAGATGAATTGAATTTAATTGAATTTATTAGGTACACCTTACTAGTACCAAGTTGGACCCCCTTTTGCCTTCAGAACTGCTTTAATCCTTCATGGCATAGATTCAACAAGGTACTGGAACTATTCCTCAGAGATTTTGCTCCATATTGACATGATAGCATCACGCAGTTGCTGCAGATTTGTCGGCTGCACATCCATGATGCAAATCTCCCGTTTCACCATATCCCAAAGGTACCATTTGAGTACAGTGAACTCATTGTCATGTTCAAGAAACCAGTCTAAGATGTTTCGCGCTATGACATGCTGCGTTATCTTGCTGGAAGTAGCCATCAGAAGATGGGTACACTGTGGTCATAAAGGGATGGACATGGTCAGAAACAATACTCAGGTGGCTGTGGCGTTGACACGATGCTCAATTGATACTAATGGGCCCAAAGTGTGCCAAGAAAATATCCCCTACAGCATTACACCACCACCACCAGCCTAAACTGTTGATACAAGGCAGGATGGATCCATGCTTTCATGTTGTTGACGCCAAATTCTGACCCTACCATCCAAATGTGGCAGCAGAAATCGAGACACATCAGACCATCTTCTATTGTCCAATTTTAGTGAGCCTGTGTGAATTGTAGCCTCAGTTTCCTGTTCTTAGCTGACAGGAGTGGCACCCGATGTGGTCTTCTGCTGCTGTAGCCCATCTGCCTCAAGGTTGGACGTTTTGTGCATTCAAAGATGCTCTTCTTATTTGAGGTTATTTGAGTTACTGTTGCCTTTCTATCAGCTGGAACCAGTCTGGCCATTCTCCTCTGACCTCTGGCATCAACAAGGCATTTGCGCCCACAGAACTGCTGCTCACTGGTTTATTTTCTCTTTTTTGGACCATTCTCTGTAAACCCTAGAGATGGTTGTTTGTGAAAATCCCAGTAGATCAGCAGTTTCTGAAATACTCAGACCAGCCCGTCTGACACCAACAACCATGCCATGACTAAAGTCACTTAAATCACCTTTCTTCCCCATTCTGATGCTCGAACTGCAGCAGATCGTCTTGACCATGTCTACATGCCTGAATGCATTGAGTTGCTACTATTTGATTGGCTGATCAGAATTTTGCATGAACTGTAGTTGAATATACACTTAAAGGCAACATTATTGCTGTAAAATTGTATTCTATAATATTTTTCTTAACAATATTGCTTTACATTTGATGGGAAATAAAGCAGTTTCTAATTCACTTGATATTTGTAAGGTCAACGTTATTAACCCCCTTAAGAAATATTTTTTGTGTCCAATGACTTGCCCAATAACTTGCCTAACTTAGTTAAGCCTTTAATATGAATTTGATTACCAGTATCTTTTAAAAAACTAGTAAAATTGTATGTAGCGCCATCATGGCAAAGACAAAAAGAAATGAGTTGTTATAAATTAATTATTAAAACTATTACATTTTAAAATGTGCTGAAAAAAATCTCTCTATTAAAAACATCACTTGGTTAATATTTGAAAAAGAATTACAACTTTGCAGGCTTTCAATTGGGGTACAAAACATATGATCCTGCTTATATAAAAAACAAAATCTTGACTGTTGAAAGCTATCCTCACTGAACTTAAGTCATCTAAACACTGTAGCCAATGACTGTAGCCAGTGTGTTGTGGCTAATGAATGATGGCGGAATCATTAGTAGAGGTTACATTACATCCTCTCATCTCATTCCATGTTTACCACTTTCTTTTTCCACACATCCCATCGGTTCATGTGGCATATCCATGCGGAAACCCAGTGGTTAATTGCATGAAACATGAAGAGAGTCTAAGAGCAAGGAAAAATCCTCACAAAGCAGTCAGTGTTTCTGTCTTGTGGGCGCCAGGTCTTCACGGTAAAAAAAAAAAAAAAAAAAAAGCAGAATTCCACAGAATCTATTTGTGTTGAGACAACATCAAGGAATTAAGTTAGTTTTTACAAATTTAAGTGGCAACAATTAAGTTGTCCCAAAAAACATAAGAACTGTGTTGTTTCAGCTTATTTTAAATAAGTCTCTTGAACAAACAGCAAACTTCATTTTTGATCCAAATGCATTTCGACACATCAGAAGACACGCAATAAGCAAAACAGAGGAGATTTAAGCAACATCTACACTACCTGACTAAAGTCAAGTTGTAAGACCAACAAATAATAACTTGACTTCTAGTTGATCATTTGGAAAAGTGGCAGAAGGTTTTCCAATGAATCATCAGTTGAGCTGCATCCCAATCATCACAAATACTGCAGAAGACCTATTGGAACTTGCATGGACCCAAGATTCTTACAGAAATCAGTCAAGTTTGGTGAAGGAAAAATCATGGTTTGGGGTTACATTCAGTATGAGGGCGTGCGCGAGATCTGCAGAGTGGATGGCAACATCAACAGCCAGAGGTATCAAGACATTTGTGCTGCCCATTACATTACAAATCACAGGAGAGGGCAAATTCTTCAGCAGGATAGCGCTCCTTCTCATACTTCAGCCTCCACATCAAAGTTCCTGAGAGCAAAGAAGGTCAAGGTGCTCCAGGATTGGCCAGCCCAGTCACCAGACATGAACATTATTGAGCATGTCTGCAGTAAGATGGAGGAGGAGGCATTGAAGATGAATCCAAAGGATCTTGATGAACTCTGGAGTCCTGCAGGAACGCTTTCTTTGCCATTCCAGATGAATTTATAAATAAGTGATTTGAGTCATTGCAGAGATGTATGGATGCAGTCCTCCAAGCTCATGAGAGTCAGACACAATATTCATTCTGTTTCCACTGCAGCATGACTTTATATTCTATACTGGACATTATTTCTGTTAAGTGACAGGACTTTTGTCTAAGCAAAGTCAGAACTTACTGTCCTAATTAAATCATTAAAAATCAAGGCATGATCATGTTTGTTTTGGTCAAATAATCATAATCTAGAGGCCTTTGCCTTTCATATAAGGCACTTCTGATCCCAAATGATCAAATTGAAGTCAAGCTATTATTTGTTGTTCCTAAAACTTGGATAGGCGACAACTTTTGTCAAGTAGTGTAGTGTTTAATTAAACTTGCTTTAAATTATTTCAGATATAAATATGTGCAGAGTGGTTGGAAACAATGTAATAAAGTTCACATAAAAAGCTGAGAAATGTTACATTTACAAGATGTTGAATGTGCAACTTTTCTGAATTTGATTGTAAAGCAATAATGTGCACCTTTTGTAAAGCTGCTTTGAAACAGTATTTATTGTGAAAAGCGATAATAAAATAAACTTGAATTGAATTAAATTGAATGTTGACATCAAGACACATCTCAAACTATCAGCACTAGATCACTTTTTACCCCTAAGACTTTGAGTGGTTTATTTTAGGAGGAGGCATCCATTACGGTCTACAATATCCCAAAGGAATAATAAAAGGAATAACAAAAAGAAAAAAATGGTTTCTAATTTAGCAAAATAAGGTCATTTACACTCAAAGAAATTACATTTGCATTTTGTTCAAACTACTTTTTTAAACTAAGCTGAAACAAAACAATTCTTGAGTTGTTTGAAGGGAAGACAACTCTCCCAATGGGGTAAGAAAAATACATTTGTTTTTCCTTTTGACATAAGACATTTTTGCTTACCCTATTGGCAAATTATTTTGCTTGTTTTAAGAAAAAGCTCACTTAATGTTGGCATATTATTTCTTTAAACAAGGCAGTATGTTTTGCTTGTCTAGAAATGAGGTAACAATTATTTAGATATTTGGAAAGGAAAAATCCAAGTGAGAATAAACATACAAACAAACCAAAATACGCACTTCAGATAATAATACTTGGTTATAAAGCACATTTCATATTTCTGATGCAAACGTTAAAGCAAGAATAAATGATTTAGAACAAACTGAATCTTTTTTTTTTCAGTCAACTGAAATAGCTTGCAGCCCTGTTAAACACAACATAGCCAAATTGTCTAAAACGATGCGGTGAAGCCTGGTGTTTTTACAGTCGTGGCTCCAGAGCGCCGCTGGCACAGCAAACACAGCACAGACACACACACACACTAACACAACCTGACAGCGCCAATGCAGGACTGAGAAAGGAAAAGCACTGTTACAAAGCAGAATACAATGTAAGAAGAATGTGGACAACAAACTCAAAATATCCCATGTAGAATTCCTACAAAAAAGGAATTTGCGTCCTTTGGTGCAGCTTTAATGTGATCAGGCAACTTTCTGTGACTTCCAAAACTCTGGATTTACAAGTCAAAACTTAAAAATACTTGTTTATAAGAAATTGAAGCAAAATACTGATCTGTGCAACAATATATTTTAAAGAATTTGTTGAAATCAGCGTGAAATCAAGATGTTTCAAGAGTTCACACTTAGACATTGCTTGATGCTATTAGCAGGTTTGGCATGCTGTCCCGTGAGAGAACCCTGAGCTCTGAGATAGTTGCCTGGTCTCTCGCCTGGTCGATTGAGCATGTAAGGGAAGTATGAGATCAGGTAATTCTCGAGAGCTCCCCGTGGTAAAGGAAGAAAAGGGGGAGAAGGGATTGATGGGGGCTGTCTTCGGAATACGAAGATAAGGGAGTAATTTTTTGCTTGGCTACTTATAGTGAGTTTGGATTAATCTGATTGGCTAACTAATGATTGTAGATGAGAGACAGCTGCGGTCAATCATATCACGTGCTCCTCTAGAAACTAGTTTGTGAAACTTCACTTAATGGTCTTTTTGCTAGCTCACATTGTAACTTTTAAAGGAACACTCATTTTACAAGTCTCAAACTGCTGACTTGAACCATTTTTGAATCTGTTTAGTCGGGTTGTCCCTTGTAGCTTAGCTTAGCATAATTAATTGAATCAGATTAGACCATTAGCATTTTGTTAAAAAAAAAAGAGTTTTAATAATTTTCCTATTTATTCTTCTGTAGTTACATTTTGCTATTATTTTCTAGGCCAATATTACTCGGAACCATACTTATTATGGCGCAATAATCAAGAAATGCTGATGCTGTACCATGGCTGCACCAGGTTGAGCGATATTACACAGCGCATAAATGATCTGTTTTCAGAGGGTGCCTTGAAACCACAGAGACATGAGAGACGCGCTCGCACTCCATCCGAAAACACAACAGATTTAGTATGATTCAATATGTATTGCACCATAATGAGAGTAAAGTTCCTATAGCAATATTGGCCTAGAAAATTGTAACTTTCATTTATCATAGTTTTTTTTACACTATTTAACTACAGAAGACTTGAGCTTTAAAGAGGAAAATATCATAATACAATAATATCATATCAAAACTACCAAAACTTGATAACTTATTACATTTTTTGAACAAAATGCTAATGGTCTAATC
>CAIGQZ010001236.1:4969731-4997992 GCA_903798205.1 Danio tinwini
TGTAGCTTAGCTTAGCATAATGAATTAAATTGGATTAGACCATTAGCTGATGGTGTACCATGGCTGCACCAGGCAGAGTGATATTACACAGCGCAAGAATGGGCCATTTTCAGAGGGTGCCTTGAAACCACAGAGACATGAGAGCACACGCAATCCACTCCATCTGAAAACACAACAGATTTAGTATGATTCGATGTGTATTGCACAATAACGAGTGTAAAGTTCCTATAGCAATATTGGCCTAGCCCTTGAAAATAGTAATTTTTCATTTTGTTTTATTACACTATGTAACTACAAGCTTTAAGTAGGAAAATATCATGATATCATATTATAATATCATGTCAAAACTCTTTTTTTATTTTTTTTACAAAATGCAAATGTCTAATCTGATTCAATTTATTATGCTAAGCTAAGCTAAAAGTGACCACGTAATAATCATAAAAATGGGTGCGATGTACAGCAATAATGGTCAAACCAAAGATCTGGCCACATAGTCATTCTAATTTGGTCGTTCTAAAATCCCTGAGCTAAAGTCTGTCGTCACAGTGGTTTAGTATTATTATATTACTATTACCTCCAGAACTGTCTTGAGCATTTGCACTACCAAAGAGTGTCTCACGGCTCCAAAAGTCACCATCCGTTCATTGCGTTTCATCTTTCAAGGCACAAGTAATTTATTATAAAAGAAAAAGGCCCACAGTGGCTTCTCCTACCACAACAAACTCCATTTTTATTTTGGATGTTTTGCAGCAGTTAATCAGGAAGTATATATATTTTGACTAATTTGCATCTTTAGATGGAAACACCGCTGATAAAGTGCTGTCAAACCAGTTGCAAAAATATGATCTATGGACTTTATAGCTAATGGTCTAATCCGATTCAATTCATTATGCTAAGCTAAGCTAAAAGAAACCCTGCGAAACAAGAAATCACATGAATGGATTAAAAGAATGGTTCAAGTCAGCTGTTTAACTTTAGAATTAAAAAATATAAATAAAGGTGAATAAGGTAAATAATTAATCTATGCTAGCTACACCAATGAAAAAAAATGTTTTCAGTTTCAGTTTTTAAAAATTCTTTATTTATTGAACATTTTACAGCAGAGCCTGACATTCACCTAGATGAAAAAAATAGTTATAAAAAAACAACAACTGGCATCTACAATAGGAACCAGAAATACAATAGAAGTCAATGTTTAGAGTTTTTTAACATTCTTTGAAATATCTTATTTTGTCGTCAACAGAACAAAAAAACCTCAAACGTTTTAGGTGAACTATCCCTTTAAACAGGGCAGGCGGAGACAGTCTCAGCTTTGACTAGATCAAATATAAGAGTCATTCATTCAGTCATCCAAAAACATGACGAATTGCATCAGATGTCAGGTGACTCCTTGCTAAGGTCTCGCTCTTCGTTTTACACGTTTCCCCGGATCTACAGCTGGCTCTTGCTTTTGGTTCATCACCAAGGCCACCCAGCCCTGCTCACCAGAGCCAGCTCAGCCGACAAAACACAGCGATCGGGCCAGACAGAGAGTCAGCATCAGCATTCACACGTTACTCTTCAGATCCCAACAAAACACTGGAGCTCGGCCCAGAGACTGTCACCTACAGCTGGAGAACAGGACAGGTTTTCTGCAAGTTTTATGACGGTACGTTTTGAAAGAGCCTTTTTAAAAGGAAGGGAAAACAACACAGCAATAAGTTGAGAACCACATATGTCTAGGGCGAACATGACAAGTTGTATTTATAGCAAAGTAAAAATACAAAGAAAATGATCTGATTTGCTCATTTTACCTAAAGTATGTTAAGGGTTGAGTACTTGTGATTCGGAAATAACTTTAACCTTTTGATCAGACCCATTGTTTATCTATATAAAGTAGCTATAGACCATTTCAATGTGGTCATGTCGTTGTCCCATGAACATTTCCTGCTTGTTATCAAACTACTTCATAACTGTAACAAGAGGGAATTCAATCATAACTTAGTGTTAAAACAGCTATCATAACATTATTTATCAATATGTGGCTATTTTTGGATATGTAAAACAGAAAATACATTGGGACCATTGTTTTTGCTTACATGGCTCAAAATGGTTTCCATTCACCTATCTGTTTCCATTCACCTATTTTTTTATTCTTATTTAGTAATATCACATAAAATAATTAATGCAAACACCATAATGCACCAAAAAAACCTTACAAACACAACTTTTTAGAAATAACGTTGCATACGATAAGAAACAAAGCACATAAACTATGACGAAAACATATTTGTCAATAAAAAAATTCCAGTCATCATGTAATGTATCCACATGTAAACCTAAAAATGGTTGCAATGGACAAACCAAAGGTCTGGTCAAATTGTCATTCTAATTTGGTCATTCTAAAAAATCCCTCAGCTAAAGTCTGTCATCACTGTGGTTCAGTATTATTATTATATTATTATTACTTCCAAAACTGTCTTGAGCGTCTGCGCTCCCAAACAGCGTCTCACGGCTCCAAAAGTCACCATGCATTCATTGCATTTCATCTTTCAAGGCGCAAGCCTTTTATTATAGAAGAAAAAGGCCCACAGTGGTTTCTCCTACCGCAATAACTTTCATTTTTATGTTTGATATTTGGCAGCCATTTATTAGGAAGTACAAAAGTCTTGTCACCTATCCAAGTTTTAGGAACAACAAATAATAACTTGACTTCTAGTTGATCATTTGGGATCAGAAGTGATTTATATGAAAGGCAAAGGCCTCTAGATTACGATTATTTTACCAAAATAAAATATGATTATGCCTTCATTTTTTATGATTTAATTAGGACAGTAAGGTCTGACTTTGCTTAGACAAAAGTCTTGTCACTTAACAGAAATAATGTACAGTATAGATGAAAAAGTCATGCTGCAGTGGAAACAGAATGAATATTGTGTATGACTCTCATGAGCTTGGAGGACTGCATCCATACATCTCTGCAATGACTCAAATCACTTATTAATAAAGTAATCTGCAATGGCAAAGAAAGCTTTCTTGCAGGACTCCCAGAGTTCATCAAGATTCTTTGGATTCATCTTCGATGCCTCTTTCTTCCTACCCCAGACATGCTCAATAATGTTCATGTCTGGTGACTGGGCTGGCCAATCCTGGAGCATCCTGACCTTCTTTGCTTTCAGAAACGTTGATGTGGAGGCTGGAGTATAAGAAGCGCTATCCTGCCCTCTCCTGTGGTTTGTAATGTAATGGGCAGCACAAATGTCTTGATATCTCAGGCTGTTGACGTTGCCATTTACTCTGCAGATCTCTCGCACACCACCATACTGAATGTAACCCCAAACCATGATTTTTCCTTTACCAAACTTGACTGATTTCTGTGAGAATCTTGGGTCCATGCTGGTTCCAATAGGCCCTCTGCAGTATTAGTGATGCAGTTCAACAGACGATTCATCAGAAAAATCTACCTTCTGCCATTTTTTCAAATGATCAACTTGAAGTCAAGTTATTATATGTCGCTCTTACTTCTGGGATAAATGACAAGACTTTTGTCAGATTGTGTATATTTCAGTTTTTGGCATAAGACTAATTTTGCATCTTTGGAAGGAAACATCACTGATAAAGTGCTGGCAAACCAGTTGCAAAAATATGGTCTTTGGACTTCAACAAATGGAGACCAAACCAGCAGATTACAGCATTTTTTTTATTTTGTTTGAAACAAAACAATAATATTAAAATAAATGCACTCGAGCTATCACTTCAATCGAAAGACAAAGTGAGAAAATCAGTTCTACAGGAAAACGGCTCCATTTGCTCGATAACACAGCACTTGCGTTGGATAGTGTTGGTTATTTTAGAAGAATGTGCTGGAAATACTGGGAACAATGAACACTTTAGGATAGCAGTGATCTATGTCACAAAAGGCCAAACATTTCAGAGCAACCATGCACTAGAAATACCAATTCCAGATAGGTTCTATATATTCAGAATTGTGTTTCCCCTTCACACATTATTTGTTGTTATATGGCTATTTTAGATGTGACTGGTGAGTTATACAAGACAATACTTTGGCATACATTGTATCATATATGCCTGGTCGTTGCGTGTGTGCGAGTGGGATTATTACAAAGCGCTGCCTGGCCAGATAATATAAAAGTAGAGTTCAAAGAGATTACTGGGCGAGTGAAGCAATGCACAGAATTACAAAAAAGAAGTAAGACTGTACACACAGATGGAGAAAAGACTTCTAGAGGAAAAAACTGATGAAAAGCAGATAAATAAACAAGTGAAGAGACAAAAGCAGAGAAGTGAAGAAAAGTTACATGTTTCTGAAAGACAGACAGACAGATGTTTGTAAGGTTTAAAGGGCTCTATGCTCTGTACAGCAAGATTCTCTCTGCACATGTCTGGCCCACCAGACTAGCGTACTGCTCCACTTCCTTCTCATCATTCGATCCCTTCCGCTTACGAGCGTAGGCCGCATAGGGCATCACTGTCCTCCTGTGGAGCACTAACACTCGTCCCAGATCCTTCAGCGCACGAGCATCACCTGCACAACAACACAGAGCCAAGAGAACAGTTAGTGTTGGGGGGGAAATAGGAATTCATTTGTATTACTTTTGTCTCTTTTACTTTTCCTAAAACATTTGCATTGCGTAGGTGATATATGAACAAAACTTCCTTTCTGAGTGTGATACGCTTTGCATACTAATGAAGCATTTTTGCAGAATGCAATGGAACGCCAAGAGGACTGCAGGATGATTGGCAAGTGAAGAATTCCACCAAAACTCCACCTTTAATTATCAGTTGTGTATAAACACTGGAGTCAGGGAAATACAGGTTTGTTGCGAACCTCCCAAATGTATTTATTCTATTGTATTGGTGTAACGTACGGGACAGACGTGACCCAGAGCTCGGAATATCAAATTATTCACTTGTATCTAATAAATTATTCATATTTCTGGCATGGAAGAAAACCCTCTCCTGACTTTTCATTGAACACGCATGGAATTGGTTAAATATTCAGACACTAGACACACCAACGTTTACATTCTGAAAGAACTTTAGGGGCTCGATTTTGATGATCTAGGCGCAAAGTCCAAAGCGCAGGGCGCAAAAGCATTAAGGGCGTGTCAGAATCCACTTTTGCTATTTTAAGGACGGAAAAATCCGTACATGGTCTAACAGGGTTGAGCTTATTCTCTTAATGAGTTATATGTGTGTTTTGAGGATAAACCAATCAGAGTCTTATCTCACATTCCCTTTAAGAGTCAGTTGTGTCACGCCATGGTGCATTTGCTATTTACATGGCAGACTTTGTAAGTGGAAAAACTAAGAGCTTCACTAGTGAAAAAACTATTAAAAGGACCATCTACAGCGCAGGAATGAGACGAATGAGCCTCCTCATTCTTTCACTTTCTTATTTCCAGCAAACATATAAATGTACAATAATAACGAAGTGTGGTCAAAAAAATGAGTTATTTCCAAATACACATGCTATGGCCCATATGGTCTAAAACCTGACATGTGGACAAATCTAAGCTTGTTTTTAATAAAACAGATATAAATATGCATATAATAAACAATACTACAACTAATAATAACATTATACAAAAGCAAATTGTCATGAATAAACTGAAAAAGCCCCCCGAGATGAAAAAGGCATGAAAGCAGTGGTTTTTATATTTATGTAGAAAATAATATTTTTTGTAATATTTTAATTCGTCAATTCTTTTTCATTTGTAAAGATGTTTGCATATTGCTGTACATCCTGTGTGTATTAAGCAATGTTTAATCGAGGCGCACAACTAACACGCTCTGCGCTGGACTTCAGACCTCCTCTCAGCTGGTCTAGATTTTAGTTCCTCAAAATAGCAACGTGCCAGCAATGCGCTTTAACACACATCCTTTTTTAGACCAGAAAGCCAATGGGTGCACATATGAGAGCAAATGCATTTGCTATTTAAACAGCGTGGTGCAAAACGTCAAACGACACTTGCGTCGAGCTGAAACTAACAAACAACAATTGTGTCGCGCCTTTAACCGAATTGCACCGGAGTGTGTGATAGGGCCTTAGAACTTTGATCAAGAATTTTAGAATTTAGAACAGCTGTTTTTAACTAAAAATCCAACATTCTGAATGTTCCAATTATTTCAAATTCAAATGACAGTTACAACAGTTTGTCAACTTGATACAAAACCAATTTGAATCATACTTTGAAAATTATTACAATTATTATTCAATCTACTGTAGAATTATTTTTAAAAATAACAATTTGTTCTTCTTTCATCAGCACTTTAAAGGATAGTTCACCCAAAAATGAAAACTGTGTCAGTATTTAATCTCCCTTGTGTGGTTTTAAACCTGTATGAGTTTCTTTCCTCCATTGCACACAAAAGAAGATACTTATGAAAACATCTGGAAACCTGTAACCACTGACTTCCATAGTAAGACAAACAAATACTATGGAAGTCAATGGTTTCCTGCTTTTTTCAAAATATCTTCTTTTGTGTTCAAGAAGAAAGAGACTCATAAAAGTTTGATACAAGTAGAGGAAGTGAAGGATTACAGAATTTTCATTTTTGGGTAAATTATCCCTTTAACTACAGACTGAAGTACAAGGCTCTGCTCTAAACCTCCTTTTGTTTAATAGACGTCAACCATATGGTTGTTATTTTTAAAAGATCAATAAAGACAGCAACTCTGAGATGACAAACACAGTTTTTTAATCAGATGGATACATTTTTTATTGACATTCTAAAAACAACCCTGTAAAAAAACATTATTTCTTTTTTATTATTGACTTATAGTATTGACTGTTACATCTTAAATTTATTTTATTGTACTGTGTGTTATTTTTGTGTTGTTATTATTAGGCCATTTTAAAATGTGTTTAATAAGTACATTTTAATGACATTTTTCAGTGGATTCTGAGACTGGTTTGTTAATGTAATCAAAAATTAATTTAATATGCATTTACATATACAATAATATTGTGAAACCGCAATTTAAAACAATGTCTTTATTTGAAAAGATTAAAAAAATGTATTTATTGCATTTGAAATTATGTAGACTTCTCAAGAAACTATTATTGTTATCATCATTGGGTTGTAAATGAATGGTGGAATACTGCGCAAGAACTTCCAGATTTTTTAAAAGTATTTCTCACAGGTATTTCACACCATACAAATGCCATTCACTTCAGGATAGCAGTCCAAAACAGCAAAAGTTCACTTCCAAATGAACAAAGTGGTGTCAATGCGTGTGAAGGGTTGAGCAACTGGAATAACGACTGCTAAAAGAAGTACTGTTGTCAGGATCACCAGCCATCTAGCGGCTGCAGATCGCTGGAGAACAACACTTCTGTCACTGAACTGGACTACAAATACTATCATGCACCTCACACACACCAGTTCCTAAATTCCCCCTGATTACTCACACAGCTGGAAGCTTATGATTAACTGATTACCAGGACTATATATATGCATCTGACTCACACTTACACCTTGCTTAGTCTTGTTATCCTGTAGCACTATGAAACGTTTCCTTGTCCTGCCTTGTCTAGCTGTGTTTTTGACCCTTTGCATTGTTTTATTGTTTCTGTTGATTTTGCCGCCTGTCCTAAACATTTGCCTGTTTCTTGACTACAAATTTTAATTACCTACATGCTCCAGTTTGATCGTTGCCTGCCTGACGACTCTTATTAATCAACTGCGTGTGGATCCTCAACTCTGTTACCAGTATTGTGTGTTACACAGGTATTACACACCATACAAATGCCATTTACTTCATAATACCAGTCCAAAACAGCAAAAGTTCACTTCACAAATGAACAAAGGGGCATTAACATGTGTGAAGGGTTGAGCAACTGGAAGAACGACTGCTTAAAGAAGTACTGTTGTCAGGATCACCAACCATCTAGCGATTGCAGATCGCTGGAGAACTACACCACTGAACTGGACTACAAATACTATGATGCACCTCGCACACACCAGTTCCTGATTCCCCAATTACTCACACACAGCTGGAAGCTCATAATAGACTGATTACTTGGACTTTTTATGCATCTGACTCACACTTACACCTTGCTTAGTCTTGTTATCCTGCAGCACTATGAAGCATTTCCTTGTCTTGCCTTTGCATTGTTTTATCGTTTCCGTTGATTTCGCCGCCTGTCCTAGACATTCGCCTGTTTTTTGACTTTGTATTTTGGATTACCTACTTGCTCCTGTTTGACCGTTGCCTGCCTGACGACTCTTATTAATCAACTGTGCATGCATCCTCAACTCCGTTGCCAGTATTGTGTCTTATTTGGGTATTACACACCATACAAATGCCATTCACTTCATAATACCAGTCCAAAATAGCAAAATTTCACTTCACAAATGAACAAAGTGGCAATAATATGTGTGAAGGGTTGAGCAACTGGAAGAACGACTGCTAAAAGAAGTACTGTTGTCAGGATCACCAGCCATCTAGCGGTTGTAGATTGCTGGAGAACTACACCACTGAACTGGACTACAAATACTATCTTGCATCTCACACACACCAGTTCCTGATTCCCCCTGATTACTCACACACAGCTGGAAGCTCATGATAAACTGTTTACCAGGACTATATATGCATCTGACTCACACATACACTTTGCTGAGTCCTGTTTGCTGTAACACCACGAAGTGTATCCTTGCCTTGTTTCCTCTTTAGTGTTGTTTAGGCACCTGTATTGACCTCTTTGCCTTTTTCTGACTATGTACTTTGGATTTCCCTCATGCTCCAGTTTGTACCCCTTTGACCATTGCCTGCCTGACTACTCTTGTTAATAAACTGCCCTTGGATCCTCAACTCCGTTGACAGACTCGTCATTACAACTGTACACTATACAAATAAAAATTAATTTATTAGTAAACTAAGCGAGTGGCATGAGTACACTCATAGAAGTCAATGCATTCCAATTTTAAAGACATGGTCTGGTCTGTGGGACATTCTTTAAAGTAAGGCCAAATTAAAATAGCAGAAAAATGCAGAAAAAAACAGCTCTACATCAACACTTTTACCCTAAGGCAATCAATGATTATCTTTGCTGATAGTTATCGTTAGCAATTTGAATTAGTGACATCTTTGGACCAAAATATAATAGATCAACACCCAGGTAATCATCCAAGACACCTTAGTTTTGACCTTTACACATTTACCTAAAAATATTGCCTTTGTAGGCAACTCTCTACGCAACTAAACAACTTCAATTCCACATCATTCACTGACACAACATGTAGTTAAGGCACTGGGTGGAGGGATAAACTTCACTGCACTTTCGTCTGAAAGTTCACATGAGGGTCAGGTGCAGATCTGAACTAATAATTACCCAGGTATGACGATGAAAAAGGATCTGTCCACCCTTAGGCAACAGCAGCAGGTCAGTCAGGGTTACAGCTACAGCTTGACCTCAATCATCTTAAACACGAAAAACAGAATGTTTCTCCAAAAGCAGCGGCTCAGTGCAGAACAGCCAGAGATGTGTAACAATGACTCCTTTAGTGAAGGAACAGCTTGGTCGGTTCTAATTTGTTTATAGGACTTCAAGCCACTCCGGCAAGCCAAAATTCAGACATGCATTGCGTATTTGGTCAAGATGCCAACACCTTCCCCCATGAGCTGTAAAACAGGAATTGCAGCAAAAAAAAGAATGCAGTCATTTGTTAAAAAAAAATTAATAAATAAAAAGGCCTGAAAATGGCCCTCCAAGGCAGCGGGAGGTTAAAAAGGGGGAGAATAAACTTATTAGGCCAAGGCTGACTGATGCAAATTAAGTGTTACAATGTCAACTCAAAGCAACCTCACCGAGCAGCGTTTTCACAGAAAGCTCTGTCAAGACAACATTACAAACGTTAAATGCTTTAGAAAGACTAAGATATGTATGTTTTTTTAATGATGTTGTTCTGTATTGTTAACTTAAAAAAATGCAAATAAAAAAATATTAATCTAAAAAAAGAAGGACAGGCATGTTTAGAATTTTGAACACCGACTTTAAAGGACTTGTTTAAAACTGATATATTATTTGAATGTTGCAATTTAAGGCACAATAGGCAAGATTTTTTCAATAAAATGCCTAATTACAATGCTCCCAAATAACAATATAATTCAAACGGCATCTACACTTCTGTTAGTCTGTTTTTCCTTATCCCGAGGTCTCCATAATCCTGGACCAGGCTGTATCCTGAGTTGATGCTGTGGTGGTCATGGAGGAGTGGAGAGCATGAGACTGATTCCTGAAAGACCCCAGTGACAGAGTCTCTGCACTGATCCCGTGGGCCATCCTGAACACCCGCCGGTGACCTACTCACACCTGCAGCTTATCCACGATGGACGTCCAGCTTCTCCAGCCCCCGGTGCCTAGACGGCAGCTCTGAACAAGTAGTTTGGCCAGAGGAGAAATGGTCGTGCCTAACTGAGCCTGGATTCTCTCAAGATTTTTGTCCTTCACTTGCGTTAATTGGTGAAGTTGGGGTGGTGGAGTGTTTATCTGAATAACACAGTTGATAACTGGGTTAGTAACTGTACTGTGGTGTTAGTAATTGTACTTTGGACTGGTAATTGGGCAGCCGCTGCGATCGGATACTATACCATACGACCTGGGGGTGTTACAGACTGTACCAAGAAGTTGCGGACCTGCAGGGTGTGAAATCACAGGAGTTTTCCAGGTGAAATAACAAAACAGGAGGGTTTTAGAATTTCCCACAATTTCCAGTTTGGTTTTAAAGAAAACAGGGAAATACCAAAAGATGCTTTAATATGTTCTGTGTTTTATTAGATAATATTAGAATAATTCCTTTCATTTTTATAGTGCATTTCTGGACACTCAAAGCGCTTTACACATTTTTTGTGTGTGTGTGTGGGGGGGGGGGGGGGGGGGGGGGTGTAGCATCCACCTGGATGACACGATGGCAGCAATCAATGTTGCACCAGACTGCACACCACACACCAGCTGATTGGTGGAGAGGAATCAGAGTGATGAAGCCAATTATAATATAAGGATGGTTGGGAGGCCATGATAGACAGAGTTAAACCCCTACTCTTTTTCGAAGGGATTTTTAACGACCACAGAGAGTCAGGACCTTAGTTCAACATCTCATCCGTAAGGTGGCGCTCACAGAGCAGTATAGAGTCCCCATCAATATCAAAGATGGCGCTCACAGAACAGTATAGACTCCCTATCAATATACTGGAGCGTTAGGACCCACAAAGACCGCAGGTTGAGCGCCCCCTGCTGTTCTCACTAACACCACTTCCAGCAGCAACCTAGTCTTCCCAGGTGGTCTCCCATCCAGGTACTGATTGGGCGCAGCCCTGCTGAGCTTCAGTGGGCAACCATGTGAGAGTTGCAGAGAGCTAGCTGCCGGCTGCTGGATTGCACAGCAATATAGCAGAGGCCTAAAATGATAAAACAGAGCTGCTTCTCCACATGATCCAGAACCAGAAGCTGTGGATTGTGGCATAATAAAAGCTTTGCTGCTTTCGTGCTGCATCACGCTCGTCTCTCATCAGCAATTGCTTCAGTATTTCTCTCATTTCACTTACACAGCTTTTATGTTTACTTGGTTTCATACAGCCATCATAATAAGTGCTGAATACCTTCATCATTATTTCTGCAGGATTCCCATAGGATGACCACAATAATCATGATTCCACAACCAAACTATGCTTTTGTTTGTTGTGAATATGGGCCCTCTAGTGGCGAAATTACATACTGTGCCTTTAATCCTGCCATTTAATTTACAATTGCAATATAGGCCTCATGTTTGTCTCGTCTACTCAAATTAAATTCAAATCAAGTGACTATGGTGCACAATTTGGATGCAAGAAATGCTTAATAAAGCTAAGAACATACTGAAATACAACACACTTTTATGACACACAGCATGTTCTTTAGCTTTATTAGCTGTGGTGCCATATAATGTATATTGGCATAAAGCACTGGGAAAATACCACAATACTGCAAACATACATTGCCATTCTACAGACTGACAGAAATATACAAACTGTAGGCCACCAGCCTTAAACAGAGCTGGAAGAACACAAGGGGAAATAAACACTAGGATATGCAAAACCCCAGGCCAACAGTGACAGGGGAGTAACAATATATCGCTCTGGCAATTATTTGCAGTGAAAGTTATGATTGTTATTAACAGATCTGACACCAGCTCACGGCTCTCGCTCTGTGAAGCAGCTCATCTGGAAGCCAGCTGACTGAGGTTTCATGGGGGATGCTGGGTAATGTAAATGAGGGGTACGACTTAATTTTCAACGTTTCGCTTTAATATATAACCAGCAAAACCATCCGCCGCACATAGTCTGCTCAAAATTGGCTTGGAGTTTTGTGGGAGATTAAGGAAATGAGATAAAAATGATAGATGGAGGGGCGCAAAAGAGAAATTAAATAAAAAACTAGAGCATAGCTAAAGCACCAGCACTGTCCTTTTATTCTGATACATTCAAAAATGTGAAGATGATGCTGAAAAGCAGCAGATGAAAACATTTTCTCTGTATCTGAACATAGTAAATGGTCCTTAGCGGGTTTTATAATGTGGAAGATAAAACCGCAGATCAGATGATCAACATCACATGACATATCAAGGCATGTCATCATTTATTTACCAAAAATAAAGCCAAGATAGAAAAGCCATGGGTGAAAAACTTATGATTTAGATCCTGTTGATCCACTTTTAGCAGACATGACTTAAAGTCATTATTTTCTGCATGAGCTTTTCAGTCTCTTAGATCATTCTGGAGGAGTTTTGGAGGGGTTTTTTGCACAGCATTTCAGTCAGCATGAGCTTTGGACTTTGACTGGACTATTGTATTTATTTCTCAGCTGTTCTCATGTAGATTTGCTGCTGTGCTTGGGTTCGTTGTCTTGTTCAAGACCCAGTATTGGCTCATCTTTAGGTTCTGGGATGCACATTGTGTTCAAACAGTCATACATTTCTGCTAATCATCAGTTCAGGCATTTGATTAGCAATGCATAACTTATTTTTGTAGTTGATCATTTTATTTCACAAATTTTAAGACCTGTCAAAGATCAGATAATTGTTTACATTTATGAATTTCATAGGGTGTTCAAATTTTTTCATATGACTGTATGTTGTGTTTCAGATGCTGGTGTTCTTCTAGATCAAACTTTTTTTTTTTTTTACATTAAACCAGCACAAACCAGGCTGAAATAGTTGTGAAATCCACCCTTGGCTTAAGACGTTCTTTAAAAACAAGACAGATTAGAAGCACTTTTGGCATATTGTGGATCCTGAAAGCATTTGATCACTTATGCAACACCAAAAAAATGTCAGAATTATTCATTCATTCATTTTCTTTTTGGCTTAGTCCCTTTATTAATACGGGTTCGCCACAGCGGAATGGATCGCCAACTTATCCAGCACGATTTTACGCAGCGGATGCCCTTCCAGCCGCAACCAATCTCTGGGAAGCATCCATACACACTCATTCACACACATTATGAGTCGAGTCTCGAACCAGCGACCTTCTTGCTGTGAGGCAACAGCACTACCTACTGCGCCACTGCGTTGCCTGTCTGAATTATCTACAAACAAAAGACATTTGACAAACACAAAATGTGGCAACATTTGATCTTCATTTTTAACACTACATCTATTGTTTCCAACCCAGGAATTGCAAATATGAGCTACAATTTAGCAAAATGTAAAATGTGTTGCTCCGGGTGCATTTTGCAACACGTTTCAGATGACAAATCCACTAGAGGGCGCTGTTTACATTTTTTTGCGAATCTGAAATATGTCACTTAGGCTGTGCTTTGTTATACATGTCATTTACACGTTCTTATTGTACATGTACATGAGAAGGTGACCTAATGCTCTACATCCCTTCCAAAGCCCAACCAATAGTGTTTTTTTAAGTGTTAGAGAAAAATATACTGCAACTTGGGCCTGTCACGATATCTATTTTTTGTTGTACGATATATTGCACCAAAATGTATCGCGATAAATGATATTATTGTCATTGTAAGACAATTTTATGCCACTCATTATATAAAGCCAGAATGACAATATAATAGCATCATAATGCACGTACACTCTTCCAAAAAACACATGAAATTATGAATATTAAGAAACTTAACAATACTCTAGAGATAGAGATGTTGCACAATCAGCTAAAATGTTGCTAGAATTGGTTTTTATGTGTGGGAGATACTTATATATTGCATCACCAAAAACGATTGAGGTCATGTCTATGTGTTGTGTGATAAGTCCATATATTGATTATTGTGACAGGCCTACTGTAACCACATAGTTTTACCTTGATTTCACATAGCTTTTTTCTCTCTCAAAACCGAGCGCTCTGCAAGTACAAAACTATACAATGTGAGCAAACTGACAACGCTGGAAAAGTTGTCCACATGGAGATAGAAAGCTAAGGCTATCGAATTCAATTACAAGTTATTGAAACTTTTAATTACTTTTTGTGGTATTTGGTGTTGTGCAAAGTACTGCATGAAAATAATCCTTTATTTGCAGATAATACATGCCTGTAAATATCATTAGTGTGAAAAGGAACAAAAGCTGTTGGTGTCATACTGCCACGTAGTGTTCAATTTACTTACAATCTGCAGTCAAAACAATGTTGAAGTTCATTTTTGCAGTTTCAAAAATACACTCAAAAAATTACTTTTTGCTGCTTTAAAAGGATTTGAAACTACACAATTCTTAACTTAATTGTTTTATGTTCAATCCACTTAAATTTGTAAAAAATTATTAAGTTAACTTAATCGATTTGTGTTGGGACAACTTGAAGGAATTGTGTGGAACTCAACATTTATTACAGTCTATAGACTGAAGCACATATTTCCATAGGGCCTGTTGATCGATTCACTCCAAACCTGAATATGTGGCTTAAAAAGTGTATACAGTGCTCAACATACATGAGTAAACCACTCACAAATCTCTCATTTAAATTAATATTGGTAACACTTTATTTTGATGGTCCATTTGAGTATTAGTAGACTGTCTGCTTAATATCTGCTGATACTGCTCCTTCAACAGACATTTAACTGACTATAAGAAACTGTGCAAGTACATGTCAACTTACACTAACCGCAACCTAACAGTCTACTCATAATCTAATGAGAACTAGTTGCAATGTAACTTAAATTCAACAAACGCACCATCATAAAGCGTGACCTTAATATTTTCTATAAGATGCTTTACAATATTATATTTGTGCCTATACGTTAAATTAGTCAGTACTAAAACCAAATCTGCAGCCAATCTAACAAGATAACTTATGATAACGATCCACAATTAGTACACCCAATGTTATATGTTAGAGGAAAATATTAAATAAAAACAGCAAAAAGCAAAATTCAAGAGAAACAAAAAAATTATACAGTTTTGCTGGTTTGTAAATTTTCCCCTCAATATTTTGCATGAATTTAAATGTATTATGTTTCTATTCCTAAAGATGTTGGGTGACTAAAATGTTATTTTAATAAATATTTCTGTTTAATAAATTTGGTTTGTTCAAATGCACCAAAATATATGACCTATATCAAAATCCCTTTAAGGCAAGTCATTTCACTTGGCAGCCATTTGAAATGCCTCTCGGGCAGTATGCTCGGGCATTCTGTTTGAATGGGGAAACATCAGATTCTCCAAAACTACATGCTAAGCTTACGATATTATTTCATATTACGAATAACTAATAAAATTAAACAACAACTGTCTATTTAGTTTCATTTCTAAATGTTTGTATCGCACAAAATCTGCAGAAACTCCCGTCTGGTCCGATCCTCTCCCCTGGAAAATTGTCATTCTACAGTATAGCGATTTTTGATTGGCTTCTGTACTAGAAGGCAGGCTTTATCTGCCATATAGCGATCGCTGATTGGCTCCTGTACTAGAAGGCGGGGCTTCATTCGCCATATTGACAGTTACACTTTTCCCCATTCAAAAGTACGAGTGACACGTCTTGTGTATACTATAGTCTTTGCCTATATTCACTGAGAAATGAATAAAAGCATTCCTTTTTAAAATAGGGTGTATGTGACACAGTGGCTCAGTGGTTAGCACTGTCGCCTCACAGCAAGAAGGTCGCTGGTTCGAGTCCCAGCTGGGCCAATTGGCATTTCTGTGTGGAGTTAGCATGTTCCCCCTGTGTTGGCGTGGGTTTTGTTCGGGTGCTCCGGTTTCCCCCACAGTCCAAACACATGTGCTATAGGTGAATTGAATAAACTAAATTGACCGTAGTGTATGAGTGTGTGTGGATGAGTGTGTATAGGTGTTTCCCAGTACTGAGTTACAGCTGGAAGGGCATCCACTGCGTAAAACATATGCTGGAATAGTTGGCGGTTCGTTTCGCTGTGGCCAAAGGAAAATATGAATGAAAATAGGGTGTACTCATTTATGTTGAGCACTTTATATCAGCATGTATCATCTAAAACATTTTGATACAATGACATTCATTTATTCATCATAAAATACTAGAGGTCACTGTAGTTTCAGAGGTTTTGTAACCACACGAACATCTGTAGGTTCTGCATCTGATTTGTCCTGATCCTCGTCCATAATAGAGAGAGATGCTATAGCAACTCCAGACTGTAAGATGATAGCTGCTGCGCAGACAGATAAAGCAGGATATATAGACTGCGACCAAGACAGACAGCAAAAGAGTGAGAGAGAGTGAAAAAAATGGAGAAAGGGAAAAGAGAGGTAGCTGGCAGTCCATCACACTACATCCAATAAATTATGATAAATGAAGAGCAGACGAGACCCGTGAACAGCAAGTTCTGGACGTTCTCTCATAACCGTATGAAGCCCCAGCATACACCCCCAATCCAAACACTGAGAGCTTTATTATTTCCACTCAAAACGCAGAAAAAACATTCCCTGGAAAACCCCTTCAGGCGATCAAACATTCGCTTTCTATCGCAGTAAGTTACTGTGCGAGAAAAATGAAAGCTTACTTTAGACTTCTATACATCACATATTCATTCAGCTGCACTTTTTTATGCAGAAGTGTGTGCGTGGAATTAAATAAGCTTTGAGTTTAAAATTCAAGTGCAAGCCAAAACTTCTAAATCAGCACAAATGTGATACCTTGAATACTGAAGTGAGAACTGTGACTCTCCAGGGTAAACGGGTTGCATAATGCATTAGCATTTTAAAGAAAATGTACCTAAAATACAGGAAAATGTATGCTATAATAGTATTATGCAACTCAAGTGGGCATATTTAACAACTCTTCAGAAACAGGTCATTTACATTAAATGAGAGCTAACAATCAATCCACTCCCAAGGAAACTGTATTTGCACATTATATAAACTTGAAAAATGTTAATAAAAGTAACTTTTTTGGACCTTTTTGAGGTCAAATGTCCCATAAGGTGCCGTAATGCAATTCAAAAGCATAAATAAATAGGAAAAAAAAAGAAAATGAAGATGAATCACAAAATTCTGCTAATTTACAGATTTTGTTTTACAGTACATGAAATAAATCTCATGATAGCAAGTTTTGATAATTGGAAATTAATTGTTCTCTGGCTGCAAACAAAAATGACTCATTATCAATAATGAATATTTTCTATAACAAATAGACGAAAAAGTCAGCTGAATGCATGGTTAAAGACTAAATTATTATTATTATTATTATTATTATTATTATTGTTATTATTATTAATAATAATAATAATGAAATTAGATTTTCTTTCAATTCTTTTAAAAATTAAACATTTAATGAAATAAAAAATAAGTTAATAACAAATAATAACAATAATAATAATAAATAAATAAACAAACAAATTAATAAATAAATAAATAACTGTAGGGTTGAAGAAATTATTATTAGTCCTAATGAGAAATGTCTAAAACAAATTAAATTATTTTATTGAAATAATACTAATTAATTAATTAAATAAAAATAATAAATTAAATAATAGTAGCAACAATAATAATATTATTATTATTAATAAATAAAAAATGTAAATTTGAGGAAAATCATTATTAGTCCTAATAAGAAATATAAATAAAATAATACAAATATTAAAATAATACAAATAAAATACAATAAATAAAATAATAATAACAACAACAACAACAACAACAAATAAATGTAGTTTAATAAAATTATTATTAGTCCTAATGAGATTTTTTTAAATAATTTTATTTAAATAATATAAATTAATTAATTTAAATAATTAAATAATATTAATAAATTAAATAATAGTAACAACAATAATAAAATAATAATAATAATAATAATAATAATAAATAAATAAAAATATTATTAGTCCTAATGAGAATAGTTTCATTCATTTTTTATTATTTTACTTAAATAATACAAATTAAATAAAATTAATAACAACAACAAGAACAATAATAAAATATAAAAAAATGTACAGTTGAGGAAAATTATTATTTGTCCTAATATAATAATAGTAATAATAATAATAATAATACATGTACAGTTTTTATTAGTCAAAATAAGAAATGTTTACTTATTTTTCAATTATTTTATTTAAATAATACACATTTAATTTAAATAAATAAATTTAATAATAATAATAATACATTTAATAATAATAATAATAATAATAATAATAATAATAACTAAATTTATAAATAATTAAAATAAAAACAAAAAATATATTTTTGCTTGCTTGGCTGGAAACAAAATAATTATATATATATTATATATTATATTACTATATATTATATTAAAAGTATCAATATTCATTTAAATGTTCAATACTGTTGCAAATTATAATCCATATTATTAGCAAAATAACTAGTAAAATACTATGTACTGTCATCATGCTGATATGTTATTACTAATTATTTTTTAAAACTATTACCAAAAAAAATATGTTGAACAAACTCTCTCCACTATACAGCACTTGGCTATACTCATATGGCAACAGTGTGGTTCTGTAGACTGGTTTGCATGATTTGACACATTCAGCAAAGACAAAAGACCTTGGCTCATTAAAAGAAAGAAAATGAAAATGGTGTTGAGATATCAAACAGCAATAAACAGTTGAGAATGAAAGCTTTTAGGCGCTCAATTAGGCACGACAATAACACTGTACAGAGCCATCACGACAGTCGGGCTCTTTTCATTCAGACAATCCAAACATCCGCTCTGTATATAAACACACTCCTTCCCCCGGCCCGTTCTTACACCATTCATCTATCCTTTGAGTCCATTAACACTCCGTCCAACGGCATCAGGCTTTCTCAATCAGCTGCACCGGAGGTTCGACGACACACTGCTTTAGGTCAGAGGTCAAAGGTCAAAGATCGGACTTTCTCTGTAATAAGAGAGTCAGGCTGATCGCAGGGGTTTCTGACACTCTGGCACACTTCACAAAGACAAAAAGAAGGCAGACTACGGTTTCCCAACATAGAACTATATACACTCAACGGCCACTTAATTAGGTACACCTTACTAGTACCAGGTAGGACTCCCTTTTTCTCCTTAAGAACTACCTTAATCCTTCATGGCATAGATTCAACAAGGTACTGGAAATATTTCCCAGAGATTTTGGTCCAAATTGACATGATAGCATCACGCAGTTGCTGCAGATTTGTCTACTGCACATCCATGATGCAAATCTCCCGTTCCACTACATCCCAACAGTGCTCCATTGGATTGAATTCTGGTAACTGTGGAGGACATTTGAGTACAGTGAACATTGTCATGTTCAAGAAACCAATTTTTGATGATTCATGCTTTATGACATGGCACGTTATCCTGATGGAAGTAGCCATCAGAAGATGGGTACACTGTGGTCATAAAGGGCTGGACATGGTCAGCCACAATACTCTGGTAGGCTGTGGCGTTGACACGATGCTCAATTGCTACCAAAGTGTGCGAAGAAAATATCCCCCACACCATTAGCCACCAGCAGCAGCCTGAACCGTTGATACAAGGCAGGATGGATCCATGCTTTGTTGACGCCAAATTCTGACCCTACCATCCGAATGTTGCAGCAGAAATCAAGACTCATCAGGGCTCAACGTTTTTCGAATCTTCTATTGTCCAATTTTGGTGATCCTGTGTGAATTGTAGCCTCAGTTTCCTGTTCTTAGCTGACAGGAGTGGCACCCGATGTGGTCTTCTGTTGCTGTAGCCCAGCCGCCTCAAGGTTGGACGTGCTGTGTGTTCAGAGATGCTCTTCTGCATACCTCGGTTGTAATGAGTGGTTATTTGAGTTACTGTTGCATTTCTATCAGCTGGAACCAGTCTGGCCATTCTCCTCTGACCTCTGGCATCAACAAGGCATTTGCGCCCACAGAACTGCCGCTCACTGGATATTTTATCTTTTCCTCAACATTCTCTGTAACCCTAGAGATGGTTGTGAATAAAAATCCAAGTAGATCAGCAGTTTCTGAAATACTCAGACCAGCCCGAGTTGAGTTGCTGCCATGTAATTGGACAGGTGTACCTAATAAAGTGAGTGTGTATGTATATATATATATATATATATATATATATCAAAACCCTTTTCTTTATATATATTTATACAAAATATAAATGTTAAAGTATTTGTTCTGACACTAGAAATCCCTTTTTTATTTTCAATTCAATTCAATTTTAAAGAATTATATTTCCATAATACATTAAACTAACTAGAAATTAACATTATTTACGCTTCACTCTTTTTGTTGCAATGAAAACTATTGTTGTAGTTTATTTTACTTTTTTTTAAATTACTTTAAAAAAAAGTCTGCCAAATGGTTAACCGTAAATGAATTGATTCATCTTTTTGCATTTTTTCAAATACATTTCATTCCTGGGAATCGAATTACCAAAGTCTTTAGTGCCACATGATCCTTCAGAAATAATAACAATATGCTGACTTGCTGCTAAATTATTAATAATTATGTTTATTAAAGTTTGCTGCTTAATATTTCCACTTAAGACTCTTTATTTGATATTTGTTTAAAACAGAAACTTTTTAGCCTGGGAAACACTCATACACTCTCACATTTACACACACACTCATACACTACGACCAATTTAGCTTACCCAATTCACCTATAGCACATGTCTTTGGACTGTGAGGGTAACCAGAGCTCCCAGAAGAAACTTACGTCAACATGGGGAGAACATGCAAACTCCACACAGAAATGTAAACTGACCAAGCTGGGACTCGAACCAGCGACCTTCTTGCAGTAAGGCAACAGTGCTAACCACTAAGCCACCATGCCGCCTGAATTTAACATGTTCTTGCTAAATAAAAGTATTAAATTATTAATTTTTTTTATGTTACTTACAATATACCAAACTATCATATATTATCTATCATATCATCATTCGTTTTCTTCCATTAATTTTTATTGCGCCACAGGGGCAGCAGTCTCAGGAGAGAACCCCAGACTTCCCTCTCCACAGACACCTCCTCCAGCTCCTCCAGAAGGATCTTGAGGCATTCCCACGCCAGCCGAGAGACAAAGTCCCAAGATGCAGACCCAGTGTGTCCTGGGTTTTCCCCGAGTTCTTCCGAAACAGATGCCCGAGCCACCTTGGCTGACTTCTCTCAATGTGAAGTAGCAGCAGCTCTACTCTGAGCTCCTCCCAGGTGTCAGAGCTCCTCACCCCATCTATTAGGGTGTGCCCTGCCACCCTGCAAAGGAAACTTATTTCAGCCGTTTGTATCCAAGATCTTGTCATTTCAGTCACGACCCAAAGCTCATGACCATAGGTGAGAGTAGGAATGTAGATTGACTGGTAAATCGAGAGCTTTGCCTTTCGGCTCAGCTCCTTCTTTACCACAACGGACTGGCACATCGACTGCATTACTGCTGCCACTGCACCGGACCCGCCTGTCAATCTCACGTTCCATCATTCCCTCACTCGTGAACAAAACCCCAAGATACTTGAACTCCTCCACCTGGGGTAAGGACTCTCCTCCAACCAGGAGATGGCAAGCAACCTTTTTCCAGTGGAGCACCATGGACTCGGACTTGGAGGTGCTGATTCGCATCCCAGCCGTGTCACACTCGGCAGCAAACCGACCTAGTGCACGCTCAAGGTCCATTTCCGATGAAGCCAACAGAACAACATCGTCTGCAAATAACAGATGAAATCCTGTGGTCCCCGAACCAGACCAAGACTGCGCTTCTTTAAAGATTATGAATAGTAGTGGTGACAAAATTAATTAAACAGATTTATATTATTATTTTAGGTTTAGTACAGTAATTAATTAATGCGCTTGTGCTTTTTATGTGTATTTAATTCAATCTCACAAATAGGAATAAATGCAGATATTATTTTAATTACTTCTTTCTCTATAAATTCTGCCAAGACAGTCTGTTTTGTAAAGCAAACAAAATAAACAAATCAACGTTTAGAGTGCAGAGTGTAAATAAGGGAAGACAAGCTAAACAAAATCAAGAGTTTCGCAACAATTTTGCGCCGTCCACGTGCACTCATCTCGTAAATGCAATTATTGGGACATGACCTGAATCCTGTCAGTCATGAGAGGCTCTTAAGTTCAGTCTGGTACTCGTTCGCTGGCCACGTAAACTTTTTATAAACTGATCCAGACAAACACAACACAGACTCGCAGCCAGATTTACCTTATCAGGCCAATAACCTCTTGCTTGAAGAGTTCAAGCAGTATGTGAGTAAACAGACACTTCATTAAAATCAGCTTCTTCTGGATCCATCATTCATTTGCCCTGATGCTGGTGTTTTCTCCAATCACAAAGGCATCTGACAGAATGTTTTTGTTTCAGCTCTTGAACTCACACACCTAATTCAATCAATCGCGGGGATGAAAGGTTTGTTAGTTCAGCACAAATACATTATGTCAGATAGACCACCAGTGCTATAATCACATACAGTTGATGTCAAAATTATTCACTCTCCAGTGAATTTTCTTTTTCCTAAATTTTCCAAATGATGTTTAATAGGGCATGGACATTTTCACAGTATTTCTTATATTTTTTTCTCTTCTGGACAACGTCTTATTTGTTTTATTTCGGCTAGAATAAAAGCAGTTTTTTTATTAAACAATTTTAAGCTCAATGTTATTATCCCCCATATGCAATATTTTTTTGTTTGTCTATAGAGTAAACCACTGTTATATAATGACTTAAGAACCCTTACTTGCCTAATTAACCTAGTTAAGCCTTTAAATGTCACTTTAAGCTGAATACTACCATCTTGAAAAATATCTAGTAATATATTATCTACTGTCATCATGGCAAAGATAGAAGAAGAAATTATTTTTAATTTATAATAAAATTATGTATTTAATTCAATTCATCTTTATTTGTATAGGGCTAATACAATGTAGATTGTGTCAAAGCAGCTTCACATAGAAGAATATAGTAAATTGATATATTGTATGTTATTAGAAATTAGTTATTAAAACTATTGTGTTTAGAAATGTGTTGAAAACATCTTTCTGTAAAATTGGTGAAAAAATGTACAGGGGGGGCTAATAATTTAGGAGGGCTAATAATTCTGACTTCAACTGCATAATAACTAGAACGAGAAGAACCAGTCTGAAACACAAGCATGCATTTTTTGGGGTTGCATTCACACTTGCTTTGTGTGGATCATAATGAAAAATTTATGGAATTTATCAAAATAAATCAAGAGAAATCTGTTTAAAACAAGGTTTGCTTTCAACAAAGCTGGCACGTCACACTGAAAATGTGCATGTAAAAAATTGATATAAAAGATTTTATTACTCAAAGTGTATTCAAAGAAAGTAAACTGTGACTTAGGCACAATCCTAGTTGTATTTTGTACCCATACCCCTTGGCCCTTGAAGCAGAGTGTGAAAGAAAAGGGCTTCAAAATTTACCCCTAAGAAATCGGACAACACCACAACACCTTCACACGTCATCATATCGTCACCTTGGAATTACAAGATTCTATCTGCATTCTGAATGATTTCAAAATATTGAGCTTTAAAGTTTTTGCATTCCATAGCAAACAGTATGTGTGTAACATTTGTTTTTAAATAAAACATCCTAAAATGTAAACAGCTTATAAAACAACATCCCACATTGTAAATAAGTGGTCATTTAATAAGAATGTCAATAACTCAATTTTGACAAAAATGTCACTTAGACAATAAGATAAGGCTTCAACCTTAGAACCTTCTATATTCTAATTGCGATATGATCAATGACGGCGACTGCTGTCGTTATTCCAGTTGCTTTATTTTTTGGTATTTATCTTCAAGAAATCACTGAAGGCATATATCATGTTATCATAATGATATAATGTGGCAATAAGATTGTAACTATACTGCGCATTTACACCCTGGCCATATTCATCTAACACACAAAAACAACATTAACATTATAGCAGACACTGTAAAAAGCCCATTCCCAGCCACTAGACTTTTCTGACAGGGTGTTCAAGTGTCATCGAGTGTCAGAATGTTGTGGGACTGCTGTACAGGAGTTATTATTAGGGATTATAGATGGCAAAATTTTGAGAAATTTTTATTTTAGCGTTTTTTTTTTAAAGCATGCCGATATAACGCAAATGTGGTTATGAATATATTAAAACATATGCTTGTTTGTTGTAAAAATTCGTAACAATGACAAGAATAATACAGATTTGTGGCTCTCCTGACTTCCGTGTGCAGCCATGCTGTCAATATAATGGTGTATTCTGGGAAATTTTCTTACTCCTTGGTTTCAAGTGTGGTCCTGAAAAATCTCTGCTTCAAGGTGTATCTAGCATTTCCCCTTAGCCCTACGCCTTTAAGCTAAAGAGAATTGGGACACCCCTACCACTTCACGTGAACGCGAAAAAATCTACATTGTATAAGCGCTATACAAATAAAGATGAATTGAATTGAATTTCCTCCTGGTGCTCTGGTTTCCCCCACAGTCCAAAGACATGCGGTACAGGTGAATTGGGTAAGCTAAATTGTCCATAGTCTATGTGTGTGAATGAATGTGTGTGGAGGTTTCCCCGAGATGGGTTGCGGCTGGAAGGGCATCCGCTGCGTAAAAATGTGCTGGATAAGTTGGTTGTTCATTCCGCTTTGGGCCCCTGGATTAATAAAGGGACTAAGCCGAAAAGAAAATGAATGAATGAATACTATATATACTATTCCATATACTATAGAAATCAATGGTTACGGGTTTCCAGCTTTCTTCAAAATATCTTCTCTGTTATCTGCTCTTTATCCAGAAAAAGTGTGTGCATGACAGGTGTGACCATGAGAACGCCCCTATCACCTGCAATAGAGCTCATCTCAATTTGGCCAAGTCCAAAAAAGTTTTGGATGTAAGAAAAAGATGATCTTGTTCGGAACATAGTTCATTTGTTCCTCGAACCAGCCATCTCACAGCAAGAAGGTCGCTGGTTTGAGCCTCAGCTGGAGCAGTTGGCGTTTCTGTGTGGAGTTTGCATGTTCACCCCATGTTACCATGGATTTCCTCCGGGTGCACTGCAAGGTTATTATAGTTAACGAAAATGAACTAAAAAAGAAGAACTAAAATTTAAAATAATTTTCGTTAACTGAAATAAAAATATTACGTTTTCTTTTTTTTACTAGAACTGAAACTGTATTGAGTTCATACAGAACTAACTTCCTTTGTTTTTGTCAATGTAAACGTATTTAATACAGACTGTATGCCTTTTAAAAGTAAATCTATTTACTTTGCGCTGCCCGGTGTTTGACCATATAGCACCTCAGAGTCTGTAATCCTGCTGATGTTATTGGCCAGATCAAGCTGGTCCTCCTCCAGTCATCCTCGCTGTTGCTCCCGCGACAAAAACAACAGCACGGTGAGAACAATAAATACGACCAGAGCAGACACTTAAAAGTATTAATTTAACACATTTGTACCAAATAATAGGTTTTATTGCGGATGAATCCCGAATGACTCGTTCTTTTTAACCAGATCTTCTAAGTGAACCCGTTGAAATAATTCACCAAATTGACTGAATCATAAAACGATTCGCGTCTCCAGTAACGTTAAGCACTTATCCACAAACTACTTATTTATTAACATGCCTGATACCGCCCTCTGACTCAAAATAAACCAATATATACTGAGTTATTCAGTTATTAGAACAGTAAACACAGATAACAGATACATGGCAGCCTGCTGTGACTGAACTAAACTTGAACAACTGCAGCACGGGACAACCGAGGGCTCAAATGAAAGGATCTGGTGAAATGGAAGTTTATTTCATAACAGAAAGTCGTGATGGAATTTAAATAAGTGAATCATGCTTCAGTTGGGCTGCAAAACGTAATTGTAAGAAATTTTTCAGATCATGCTGATGATTTAACTGACTGAAATGATAACTGCCGACTACATATTTTTGATACTTGGGAAAATTGACACAAAACATTCAGTTTATGGTAAAGATCCAAACTACCCATCACTACTGTGTGTTTAACCTCAGAAGCAGCTTTGCACACATATTTTACTTAAGGCTGCGATCTTGTGGGCTGTTGTATTTAAGTTTGAGGATGGGTAGATGGTAGTTGTAGATAGTAGTGTCCTTGTGTCAAAAAAATAGCTTATCTTTGGTTTTTATTATGCAATATTTATTCAGATGATTAAGAATTTTGCACCTAACAAATATCCCAATTTACAAAAAAAATAATAAACAAAAAATCTAAAACTATATCTAAAAAATATCTAAAAAATATCTAAAACTAATATTGAAACTAACAAAAACTGATCTAAAACTAAGCAATTTCAAAATATAGAAACTAATAAAACTGAATTTAAAAACAGTCAAAAAAAAAAAAAACTAATGAAAAATCCAAAACTATTATAATCTTGGTGATCCGGTTTCCCCTAAAGTCCAAACACATGTGCTATAAGTGAATTAAATAAACTAAATCGGCCATAGTATATGAGTGTAAATGACAGTATATGGGTATTTCCCAATACTGGGTTGTGGCTGGAAGGGCATCCACTGTGTTAAACATATGTTGGATAAGTTGGTGGTTCATTCCGCTGTGGCGAACCCTGATAAATAAAGGGACTAAGCCAAAGGAAAATGAATGAATTAATGATAATGTTATTGTGAAAAATGTATGGCACCAACAACAATGGAGCCTAATGACATTCTCAAAATAACTTATTTTATGTTTCATATAAAAAAGAAAGCAACAGAGATTTGGAACCACACAAGTAAATTGATCACAAAAATTGCATAGGTCAAAATGACTCAGGGATTAATATAAAGCAGCATATATTAAGTTCACAAGAGGGCATGGAGTTTATAACTTTACATCAGGTTCCTAAAGAAACTCCAATGTGGCTTTCACAGAATCCAAACATTGACCTTGTAACCAACCGTTAGACCACTGGCCTTGAGCTCTGCTGAGAAACAGGCCTGAAATAGTTGGTCTGTCTGGCCAAGAACAACAGGTCATGTAGGACTGGAGGCACCACAAGAACGATTTAAAGCACTGGGGGAAATGAAGGCCCGCGTCTGGTTGCCAGTCAGCGCAGAGGTAGGTCAAACAAGACCGAGGGCCTCCCAAGCTCCGCAATCAAAGCCAGTATGAGATGTGTGGGAAGCCACAAAGATTATGATGAGGTCATTCTCTTATTGGCTTCATTCTTAAAGAGAAAAAAAAACGAGATATCTTTTAATTTATAGACTTGAGAATATTCTCTCTTCATATCCTTTGCGGTATTGACATAGAAAACATGTCCTAACCAGAATCAATTGCTTTTTGATGTTGTTCTATCATTTTGTTCAAACTAGACATGCCTGTTTCCACAAAATGCCATGATTAATCATTGTTTAAAAAGGGTTAGTTCACACAAAACATTTTATCATTTTATTAATTACATCCTTATGTCGTTCTAATACCCTGACACCTTCATTCATCTTCAGATCACAAATTTAAGATATCTGCTGTTACAAACTAGCATAGAGTGCCATCTATGGTTAAAACTAGCCTAGAGTTTCACCATCTGTTGCAAAAAATAGCCTAAAGCGCCGTCTGCTGTTAAAAAATAGCCTAGACCACCATCTGCTTTAAAAAACTAGCCTAGAGTGCAGTCTGTTGTTAATAAATAGCCTAGAGCACCACCTGCTGTTAAAAACTAGCCTAGAGCGCAGTCTGTTATTAATAAATAGCCTAGAGCGCCATCTACTGTTATAAACTAGCCTAGAGCGACATCCGCTGTAAAAAAATAGCCTAGAGCGCCATCTGCTGTCAAAAACTAGCCTAGATCGCCATCTGCTGTTATCAACAAGCCTAGAGCACCATCAAATGTTAAAAAATAGCCTAGAGCGCCATCT
>CAIGQZ010001236.1:4999331-5021538 GCA_903798205.1 Danio tinwini
TGTGTGTGTGTGTGTGTGTGTGTGTGTGTGTGTGTGTGTGTGTGTGTAAAGAGAAACTCTCACTTCCATACGGATCATAGAGTCCTGACACCCACTTTATCAGCGGTTTCAGAGATGAGTTCAAACGCCACAATCGTCAACCTAATCTCTCCTTGACCCTTTCCTCAACCCTCACTCCATTTAACATACAAACGCTCAGTTATAACTTAAATATTTACACACAAGAGAAGTACGGGCACACGTATGCTTACCCCAATGTGTTTACAGGGCTGACAGGGTCAAATGTGAAGACAGATGAACCTGTTGAAAAGGAGAGTGGACTAACAGTCATGATCAGAAAGGGGAGATTAATTAACTATATGAAAGCAATGCTATTGATCATTATAAAGAAAGAATCAGCCAAACATAATTATTTATGATGCTTATATTGTTGCAAACCTATTTATCTCTGCCTTTAAAGTGGCTAAAAACTGCGGAAACAATCTGCTGCAGTTCAAACCGAGCATCAGAATGGGGAAGAAAGGGGATTTAAGTGACTTTGAACGTGGCATGGTTGGTGCCAGACGGGCTGGTCTGAGTATTTCAGAAATTGCTGATCTACTGGGATTTTCACGCACAACCATATCTAGGGTTTACAGAGAATGGTCTGAAAAGGCAAGGCAAGTTTATTTATATAGCACATTTCATACACGGTGGCAATTAAAAGTGCTTTACATAAACAAGAATAAAAAGACAAGTATAAGAAAATAAAAAAGCAAATAAGAAAAATGATTAAAAACAGATAAAAATGTGTTAAAATGGGTTATAAAAGAATAAAAAGAAAGACACAATAGTGCGATCTGTTGGATGTAGCACAGTGCCCATTCAGTAAAGGCACAGCTAAACAGATGTGTTTTCAGTCTGGATGTGAATGTGCCTATTGTTGGAGCACATCTGATCATTTCTGGAAGCTGATTCCAGCAGCAGGGGATGCAGTAGCTGAAAGCCGATTCACCCTGCTTTGACTGAACTCTTGAAATTTCTAGTTTATATGATCCTAAAGATCTGAGTGATCTGTTAGGTTTGTATTCAGTGAGCATATCTGTAATGTATTGAGGTCCAAGGCCATTTAGTGATTTATAGACAAGTAATAATACTTTAAAATCTATTCTGAATGTAACTGGGAGCCAGTGTAGAGAACTGAGGACAGGTGTGATGTGCTCTGATTTCCTACTTCTGGTCAGAATCCTGGCCGCAGCGTTCTGGATTAGCTGCAACTGTCTGACTGTCTTTTTGGGAAGGCCGTGAGGAGGCCGTTACAGTAATCCACCCAGCTGCTGATGAAAGCATGAACAAGTTTCTCTAAGTCTTCACTGGAAACAAAGCATCTGATTCTTGCAATGTTTTTGAGAGGAAGAAGAAAGTATCCAGTGAGCGGCAGTTCTGTGGAAGCAGATGCCTTGTTGATGCCAGAGGTCAGAGGAGAATGGCCAGACTGGTCCCAGCTGATCAAAAGGCAAAAGTAACTCAAATAACCACTCATTACAACCGAGGTATGCAGAAGAGCATCTCTGAAAACACAACAGGTCCAACCTTGAGGCGGTTGGGCTACAGCAGCAGAAGACCACACCGGGTGCCACTCTTGTCAGCTAAGAACAGGAAACTGAGGCTACAATTCACACAGGCTCACCAAAATTGAACAATAGAAGATTAGAAAAATGTTGCCTGGTCTGATGAGTCTCGATTTCGAGTCTGCAACATTTGGATGGTAGGGTCACAGAATTTGGCGTCAATTAAAGCATGGATCCATCCTGCCTTGTATCAATGATTCAGGCTAACGGGAGATTTGCATCATGGATGTGCAGCCAAGAAATCTGCAGCAACTGCGTGATGCTATCATGTCAATATGGACCAACATCTCTGAGGAATATTTCCAGTACCTTGTTGAATCTGTGCCACGAAGGATTAAGGCCATTCTGAGGCAAAAGGGTCCAACTCGGTACTATTAAGGTGTAATTAATAAAGTGGTTGGTGAGTGTGTGTATATATATATATATATATATATACATACTGTATGGTGAATGAATAACCATAAATTTACTTTCCCAGAATTCCCTTCAAGACACTTACTTTTACTGTGATTTACATTTTGACATTACTCTGGCTCTTTTTAATTTTGTTTTCTCATCAGTTATGTATAATTAGACTGTTATGTTACAATTATTCACAAAATGAAGTTATAATGTTTATTGCGTTAGTTTCCATGTGGCCATGACTGTGTTTAGTGGTTGTGTAAATGCCTTTAAGTGTCCTCTACATGTTTTATTCTACAGTATATACTGTAGTATGTTTTTCTGCTTGTGGAAAAGTTGTTTTTGATAAACATCTGATCATTTGATAAACAACAAAAATCATCTGACTTTCTCATCATTTCTCACGTGTTTGGTTGTTTTTTTCTGTGTAACAAAGAAACAATGTCAAGATTTTAGTTCTCCAAACATTAATGTATTAACACTATAAATTTATGAAATATGGTAGTTTAAAGAAATCCATAAAATTTAGAAATGTATTTTACAGTTTCTACTGTACCTTATTTTAAATGGTTAATTTCTGCCAACAACAGCTGCCTTTTGTTTTACAGCTGCCAGTTGAAGTCAGAATTATTAGCCTCCCTATTATTACATATCAGTTTTATTTCTAATAGCTGATTTCTTTTATCTTTGCTATGATGACAGACAGTATATAATATTTGACTAGATATTTTTTCAAGATATTAGTATTCACTTAAGTGAAGTTTATTTATAAAATAATTTCAAGAGGAGCTTGTGCTTATGATTGATAGCAGCTGGTCCTCTTAGCTAACGCAAGATTCACCAATCAGACGATTCCTAAATCACTATAAATAACCAGAGTATCTTACCTTAGCCATCTTAGCCAAGGCATGCGAATAAAGCTTCGTTTCCATCCAACGAGTCAAAACGAACAAAATTGTCACTTCCTGATTAACTGGCACCAAATATTAACAGTAAAAACAGAATTTGCTGCAGTAAGAGAAGCTGCGTCAATCTTTTCTTCATCTAATAAATGACTTGTGCCTCAGAAGGCAATCCGGACACACAGTGAACGCGCGGTGGCGTTTGAAGGTGTCAGACGTGGAGCACAGACGCTCTTGATTCTGGATGTCATTAATAGTATAATAACACTAATACTTTAATGATTACGGCGTTTTAGAATGACAAAAACAACATTTCAGATGGTTTAGATTGTGCTCAGCCTGCTGGTTTGTCCATTCACACACATTTTTATCATCACATGATCTCTTATAACAAAATCACATGACCTTTTTTTAAATGTGCACACTGGAATTTGTGCGGTAAAAGTGTTTCCATCATAGTTTATGCGCATCTTTTCTTATCAAATAAAAAGTTTATCCTACTCAGTTATGCGCATGTGTTTTTTATATGCATTTTCGAAATTTATGCGCAACATGACGTTTCTATCAACCATTTTTTTATGTGCATCTCCAAAATGCGCATAAAAATAGGTGGATGGAAACATAGCTATTGATGCACATCAGTAACTCACCAGTAACTTTTTAATGTATGTTCCTGTAAGAAAAACATTGCAAATAATTGGAAATCCGGCGTAATATTAAAACCCTTGGGAACAACTGTGGTCGGAACCAAAGTTCACAGTGACTGTGTTCTCTAGACTCCTTTCAAGCGGTGGACTTCTACCTTCTGATTGCTTGCTGCCGAACCGTGTCACAGCTCATTACCATAAAGTTGACTTGATTTTAACTCTCCTCGACGCCCACAACGCGCTGCTCCTCGCCGCCGGCTCCCATTGAAAATGAATGACTTGCGACTACTTTGACGCTCTCGCCGCTTTCGGTGTGAACATACAGTAATGGTTAGCATCATTGCCTCACAGCAAGAAGTTCACTGGCTCAGATCTTACCTAGCCAGGTTGGCATTTGTGTGTGGAGTTTGCATGTTTCCCCGTGTTCGCATCCGGTTTCCTCCCACAGACCAAAAACATGTAACATAAGTAAATTGACAAAACTAAATCGAGATCATAGACAAGCTTTCAATATACACTCTCCATAGCTACATTTACCTTTATCAAGCAGGGGAGTTCTCGGGACCTACCTGAGCTCAGACTCTTCTCTCGCCCTGCAACGGGAGGGAGCCCCGGGCTCGAGGATCTCACAAGCTCAGTGCTCTCTCCCGGGACAGCATGCCGAACACACTTTATAATCAATCATCAGCTAAAGGCGAACTCTTGAAAGTGATATTTAAAGGTTTGACTAGGTTAATAAGCCCGTTAAGGTAATAAGACAAGTCATTGTACAGGGATGGTTTGTTCTGTAGGCAATCAAAAATAAATGGGGCTAATAATATTGACCTTTAAATGGTTATTAAAAAAATTAAACTTCTTTTATTCTAGCCGAAATAATACAAATAAAACTTTTTCTAGAAAAAAAGAATATTATAGAAAATACTGTGAAAAACTCCTTTATCTGTTAAACATAATTTAGGAAATAGTTGAAGAAAAAATAATAATAATAAATCACAGGAGGACTGTTGTGATTGCCAGTGGAGTTGTCTCCGCTGGCGATCACTTCCTGTAGTTTGTGCCAATTGTCAGCGGGGTTTCCTATATGGAAGATTACCCCAGAGCGAACTCCAACTCCCAGAAACCCCTGCGCTTATCAACGCTGGTAACAGCTGACAATAATTGGGAACTCGCACACAGACACAGCCGCTGCTCATTTACACTGATTACAAGGACTATATATGCACCTCACATTCATTCATTCAGGGCCGAGTCTTGTTTATCCCACAAACATTGCAACGCGTTTCTCCTGGTTTGTTTTCCCATGTTTTGACCCTCGCCTTGTAAGTTTGTTCATCCTTGTCTGCCGCCTGTCTTGATCATCTGCCTGTATTTCTGACTACGAATCTGGATTGCCTGTATACATCTGTTTGCTCCTGTGTTGACCATTGCTTTACTGAACTTCCTATCAAACCTGCATTTGGATCCGCAAGTCTGCTCTCAGCATCTCCTGTGTTACAAGGACAAATAACTTCTTTTAGTGACCTTTTGTTTTGTTTTCAATGTTTTGACCATTGTTGCAGAATATTTCTTAAGCAATCAATCAGCATTTTAACAGCAGTGTTTATGAAGGATCATGTGATAAAGTTAAGATGCTGAGAACTCATCATTCCCATCACATACACATATTTCACAATATTATTGTTTTTGCAGTAGTTGGACTTATATTTACAAGCAGCCTTAGTGAGCATGACCTCTTCCTGACCCCAAACCTTTGAACTGTATTGTATATCAGCATACAGGTTTGGAATAACATGAGGGTGAGTAAATTTTTGGGATGAACTCTATCATAATGTTAGAGACAACTCTGACGTGAAACAGGCATGATGGTATGGATAGATAAAGATCCGTTGAGAAGAAAAAAATAAATACATTGTGGTCCTACCAAGGTGGACGTGCCTGTTGAATCCTAAAAGTAAAAGCTCTCTTTATCTTCCGTCTGTATCACCATGAAGAAAATATGAACTTACAGTGTTGGCTGCAACAGAAATGCCTTCATAAACCCTTTAAATAGTTAAAAACAGAGATCTTTGTTTGAAGACAACATCTAAACTCCCCCCTACACCTGTGCTGTGGGCTGGAGCGACATTCTGATTTACCAAAGTAAAATAAACACCACACACTTCTCAGATAACATAAGCACACCAGCAAAGTTTACTCTTTCAAATTTATTAACCCTAAAAACTGACAAAAAATGATGGTAGTTCTGTGGAAAAGATTTAAACCTTTTAAAATGGGTTGCAACAATTACATTCAATAATTAAACTACACAAAATATTCAAATAACCATGTTGCACAACCAGAGGCAGAGAATGTGTAGGATTTTGTGAATAATGGCTGTATTTTTCTGTGGGCTTGAACTTGAAGCATTTAGCATAGGTAAGCATTATAAATGAGTTCGGTAAGAGCTTAACCACGTGTACTGTATATACAGTAATGCCCCTATTTATAATTTAAAACTGATTTAATGCTTGAAAAAGTACAAAATAGGTGGCTATAGAGTCACAATATAAGTAAAAATGTTGAACACTACTGAATTAGTTTCTTGCAGTCTTCTTAAAAAAATAAAACAAATCAAATGGAGTAAAAGAGAAGAACTGTCAGAGTATTTACAGGTTTAACAATAGGAGCTTTTTAAATGTGCTATAAAACAGGTGGTGTAGTGGATGAACACACATTTCAAATTATTGTCATTGTAAAACAAAACAAAACAAAACAAAACAAAAAACAAAACAAAACACACCACAACACAAGAAAACTAAACGAAACAAAACTTTAAAAAAATGTTTGATGTGCCCAGCATATATGATCCTTCTACAAAATTGTCTAAGTATCCCAGGGTGCATTTCATGAAGTTTGCAGATAAATATCAATGAAAAATAAAGATGAAACAAAACAAAACAAAACACAACACAAAACACAAAAAACAAAGCAAAAACTAAACAAAAAACAAAACTTAAAAATATATATATATTTAATTGTCCAGGGGTGCGTTTCCCAAAACCATTATTAGCCAACTAAGGTCGCAAGTTCGAGCCTTACAAACATAGTTTGTTGATTTGCCGTGTCCCAAACCCGTCGTTTCAACGAACATTCACAAACTGTGTTGCAAACTTGAGCACTTGAAACTACACCTTTGGAGCTGTAGTTAGAAACATAGTTCCTGGCTGTGTTCGATTCCCAGTTATCCCCCTTATGCACTATTCATTTAGAACAGTCTAACATTTAAAGTTGGAATTATTACAAATAAAAAAGCATTAAAGACATCTCTCTTAGGTGTATATTGCTTTCAAAGTATTTTTACAGTTCAGTTTTAGCGATCTTCATGTTTACAATTGTGCTCCCTTCGCAGTGCAGTTTGAAAACATTGATATCATTTTAAACACAGCCGCATGGCCAAAGCTGTAGGTGACCTATTATTTAAAAGTGGAATTTATGTTACGTCTCCAAAGCTTGTGAAAATAAAAAAAAACATAGCATACGTTAATTCTTTTATTTTATAGTGGGTTATTTATTAAGTATCTGTACTGTATTTGACATGGGCCTGTTGGTTAGAACTTTCTGCTGTGGTTTGCATGTGTCAAATTGTAAAAGTAGACTTTAAAAATAAATAAAAATAAATAAATAATATCCTACTTAATAATAATAATAATAATCATCATCATCATCAATATTATTTTTAAAGTAAATATATTTATAATAAGTAGCCTCAATATTTTTTTAAATTTTAAATGATATTAGAATAGTGTTAGCTTTTGTAAGTGATTTTATGCTTTAGAATAGAATATGTAGTGTTGAACTTCTCAATAATGTTAGTAAAGCAAACATAGGCCCTATATGTGCCATTTACATATATTTCAATTCATTTGGAAAACGAGTGCATGTTTTACCAAAACTAATATTGGATTTTATTTTAAATGCGTGTGTGTGTAAAACTATATAATTTGTACAAAGAAATGATGAGGTTGTTCTCTAAAAAAGTTATTCCACCCCATTTAGAGCATAATTATGGTCGTTTTACGTTATAACTAACGTGGTTCAAGCGATGGATCTTTGAAAGAGAAACTACAGGTTTTGGAAAACACTCATCACTACATCGTTCTTTTCCCAAAAGACGCATCGTACTATGATAGTTCAGCCGCGAGTTAAGTCGTTGTTTGGGAAACGCACCCCAGAATGGTTTAAAAAGCACCCTAGGGTGGGTTTCATGATGTTTGCAGATTATTATCAATGGAAAATAAAGATGAAACAAAACAAAACACAAAGCAAAACTGAACTAAACAAAACTATAATATCAATGAAAAATAAAGTAAAACCATAAGGGGAAAATTTAAGTGTTATAAAAGTGCTATATAACAAGTGGTGTAGTGGGTGAAAACCTATTTCAAAATATTGTCATGGTGGAACAAAACAAGAAACAAAACAAAACATAAAAAAAAAAACATAAATCAAATTAAACAAAACAACATGAAACAAAACTTGTTTAAAAAAATGTAAGTGTCCAGCATATATAATCCTCTTCCAGAAGGGTTGTAAAAAAACATCCCAGGGTGTTTTTCATGAAGTTTTCTGATTAATATCAATTTAATATTAATGTTAATATTAATATTAATATCAAAAGTAAAGTTCAACCATAAAATGTCATAATTATGTTTACTACATAACCATAAACCCTTTATTTATCAGCTTCACGCTCCTCTTTAGCCCAAGCATAGTGTCTGCTTGTCAGTCCTGACATCATCATTATAATTATCATTATTAATATTAATATTACAAAACAAAGCAAAACACAAAATGAAACGAAATGAAAATGAAATGAAAATTAAATGAAGCAGAAAAAAACAAAAAGAAAAAAATGCAATGAAATGAAACAAAATGAAAATGAAATGAAGTGGAAAAACAAAACAATACTGTCATAATTGAAATTATAATTATGGTCACTAAACAACCTTATATTTGTGTTCTTTCATCATATTCATGACTCAACTATTACCCTAAAATGTGGAAGAAAAAGAAAAAACTGTCACAAAACACTGACAAGGTGTGCCAGAACTATTAAGTAAAAGCTGGACAAAGAGAACAAAAATGAACTGAGAAAAGAAGAGCTTTTATTCATCATTTTCCCCCTCCTTTTTAGCCCAAGCATGGCGTCTGCTTGTCGGTCCTGACATTATTATTACTATTATTATTATTATAATGGTCATCAAACCACACAGTTCTGGAACTTGACCACAGCACTGACCCTGCTTGAGTTTTGGACGCTCTCCATCGCCTGGATCCAATCCTGCTATGTCAACACAGGACCACTGAACCCTCCTTTTGTTCACAGAACCAACATCTATAAACATACTCCACGCTTTACAAATATGAGCTCTGAAAAAATGGCATCCAAGGATTAAGTCTGTGGAATGGCTACTGTTAATAAGCTGACACAAATGACATGTATTGAGCAATTACAGTCAAAGCAACTGCTGTTACGTATTGATTTTACTATCGGATTCTCTGATATGCCAAACTGATTAGTCTGATAGCGATAAGTGAAAAACTTTAAGTGTGCTATACAACAGGTGGAGTAGTGGGTGAACAAAACAAAACAAAACAAAAAAAGAACAAAAATGCAGAAAGAAACAGAAAAAAATTCAAAACAAAATGCAAACAAAATTCTAAACAAAAGTGGTTTAATAGAGAGGTTCCTGAACAAAACAAACTTCTTAAGTGTGCTATACCACAGGTGGCATAGTGGGTGAACAACAATATTGCAAAACAGAACAAAACAAACTTCTTAAGTGTGCTATACAACAGGTGGCATAGTGGGTGAACAACAATATTGCAAATCAAATCAAATCAAAACACAAAACCAAAAAGTGCAAAACACAGAACAAAACGCAACAAAACAACAAAAAAACTAAATGCAAAACAAAACCAACAAACAAAAAAACTGAACAAAAAAAACAGAACAAAAATGCAGAAACAAACGAAAAAAACAGAACAGAACAAAATGCAAAACAAAATGCAAAGCAAATCAAAACAAGGCAAAAAAGCAGAACAAAATTCAAAACAAAAAACAAAACTAAATGCAAAACTAAACAAAACAAAACAAAACCAACAAAACAAAAAAAACTGAACAAAATGCAACAAAACAAAATGCAAGACAAAACAAAAAAACGCAGAACAAAACAAAACAAAACACAAAAAAATGCTGTACAAAATGCAACAAAACTAAACAAAAAAATGCAGAACAAAACAAAACAAAACACAAAAAACGCAGAACAAAACACAACAAAATAAAATGCAACAAAACAAAACGCAAAGCAAAACAACACAAAACAAAACAAAATGCAAAACAAAACACAGAACAAACAAAACAAAACGCAAAACCAAACAAAACAAAACAGAACAGAACACAGAAAACAAAAAGCGCAACAAAAGCAATATGAAACAAAAAACGCAAAACATCACAAAACAAAAAGCAACGCAAAAGGAAAAACAAAACAAATTGCAAAACAAAACACAACACAACAAAACAAAACGCAAAACAAAATGCAAAACAAAACAAAAAACACAAAACAAAACAAAACAACTGAGGCATCCGGGGAGCAAGATTGTGCAATGGCAACTGTTAATAAGCTGACACAAATGACGTGTATTGAGCAATTAGAGTCATGGGAACTGCTGTAACGTATTGATTTTACTGTCGGATTCACTGATCTGCCAAACTGATAGTGATAGTGTCATGACGTGGTTTAATGGAGAGGTTCTCGAACCCACTCACTGTGATGGATTTCCATCTGTTCTGACCCACAGTCCAATAACCTGATGCATGACTGACACTAAACAGACTGCATTAATAAAGTCAGCTGTTAGAGGAAGACTGACTGGCTTTATCTGGAGATCCAACAGAACTGACAATTTTTACAGTATTTACAGCTCCAGCTACAGGATCTCTTTCGACACATGTAAAAGAATAGGTGGTATAGTGAGTGAATCTCACAGGACAAAAACTATAGCTTTTTTTTTAAATGACAATAAAATAAAAGTAAATTTTGCTCAAACAAAAACTATTTTAGGTATAAAATGGGGTATTACTAGGCTCACACGGAATCTGCGCGCGCAGAATTCCGCAGATTTTTCTTAGATTTTCCGAAGATTTCCGCAGATTTTTAGCCCATCATTAATTCTATTTGTTTACTTACAGTTAACTATTTACAGTTAATCTAATTGGATTTGCATTTTAAACATTAAATAAAAGTTTAAAGATATTATTTTTTATTTCACATTTTAAGGTTTTAGTTATGAAACTCCTAAAATAATTCCGCAGAAATCCGTAGATTTTGACCAAAATTCTCCGCAGAAATAGCAAAAAACGTCAGCAGATTCCGTCTGGCCCTGGGTATTACTAATAATTACAAAAAACCTAGAAAAAACTATAGTAATAATGTTAATTAATGTTTATTTTATATACATAAAACATAGAAAACAAAATCTTACATTGTATAATTATGTATAATTACATCAAGCATATTTTATGCTTAAAATAGGAAGCTAGAAATAGACAATATTTAAATAGAAAATATTTAAAATATTTGGAAAAAAATTATACAAAATTTTATACATTTTAAATAATATTTATATTAAATACATTATAGTTTGCTTATTTTACTCTACAAATAGGAAGATGTAATGTTTATAAATAAAGCTTAAAATATTGTATTAATCTATAAATTTACATACAAAATGATTTTTAAAAATCTAGAATTGATAATAATAAAAATACATTTTAGTAATTATATATATATATATATATATATATATATATATATATAAATATATATATATATATATATATATATAGATATAGATATAGCTTATTTTACTCTTACAATAGAACAAATATTGAGGTAATAAAATGTTAAAATATTGTATGAAAAACAAATTGACATTAATATAAATAAACAAATGTTCACATTTGTTGGACTGCCTGTATTCTGTATTTAATGACAGTTATTCAATGACTTATGAGTAGGGCCAGACGGAATCTGCGGACGTTTTTTGCTATTTACGCAGAGAATTTTGGTAAAAATCTGCGGATTTCTGCAGAATTATTTTAGGAGTTTCATAACTAAAACCTTAAAATGTGAAATAAAAAATAAAATATTTTAAACTTTTATTTAATGTCTAAAATGCAAATCCAATTAGATTAACAGTAAATAGTTAACTGTAAGTAAATAAACAGAATTAATGGTGGGCTAAAAATCTGCAGAAATCTGCGAAAAATCTGCGAAAAATCTGCGGAATTCTGCGTGCACAGATTCCGTATGAGCCTAGTTATGAGTCAAAAGTTCTATTAATAAAAAACATCTTTAAAAAAAAAAAAAAAAACACAAGAACACAAACACAAATAACATCTTTACAAAGTTACAAAAAAGAAAAATTACAACAAACAAAACAATGAAATATTTAATAATGGCGATATTTACTTCACAGATAATAAAATGACTAAAAGTAAAAAAATCAAGAATCTGTCTGAATCACAGTAATGAGAATTATGTGGGGACGTGTGCTTGATTGTTATTAAAAGCCAAAAACAAATACCAAAATAACTTAATAATAAATTCCACAAAATAACTTGAAGATAAAAAGTGATGTGTTCCTGTGAGATCTGCACGAGGTAATAGTTTGGTTCTGTTTGTTTCTAAATTGACGAACACTCACCTGCTTGTGCGTTTTCATTAAGCCGAGAGTAGACAGAGACGTCCAGGCGAGGGATGCATCTCTCAATGGGCACCCAAGTGTATGTTTCAGGGCACAGAAGGTCTGAAGGCCGGTACTGTCCCTACAAAAACAACAAGAAGAAGAGTTGCTTAGTCTGATGCGTATGGCATACTTCTGAAAAACACTTCAGCAGATCCTCAGTCGTCCTCTGATTGGTTTAAATAAACATGATTTCTGAGAGTCGAGTGAGCGGCAATCTTAACCAGCCCGCATGGAAACAAGTCTGAGCCGATAAAAATTCTGCGACGTTTATATTGAAGACAGTGCTCATTAATTAAATAAATATATAGCGTAACTTTCTGACACCTTGATTTAGTGATTTACTGCCTGCACAACAGTTACTGTGAAGATATCTTTGTGACTATGAGCTTTATCAATTTCTCTTAAATGCTGGATTATTAAAAGTATGCAATACTTATTGCCATTGCTGTAAAGTAACTAATTACAAATGCTTAAATGACTGTAATTGAGTAGTTTTTCTCAGGAATTGTGAGTAGTTTTAAAAATGTGTACTTTTACTCTCACTTGAGTACATTTTTTGTGCAATATCTGTACTTTTACTCCACTACTTTCCTTCAACCTGCAGTCACTACTTTATTTTAGAAAAAAATCAGTCCTGGGACTCCTGTCCAATCAAATCGCACATAGAAAATAAATCGCATCATAATGAACAACCTCAAGACATGAGCAATTTATGATTGCAGCAAACTGTTTGGAAGTATTAAAAGTGTCCAAGAAGATGTCCAAAATCTTTCCACGCATTGACCCAGAGACTGTTTAGATGCATGTCACTGATGAGATGACGACGGCACAGAATGGCAACATGACGTCAGATTGACATTGTAGCCAAACGTATTGGGGACGCTGCATTTTGTCTGGAAATAAAAATCAGGTTGATGTCAGAACTCAACGTCAGGGCCAACGTCCAACCTAAAACCAACCAAATATCAATGTCTGATGATGTTACAGCTTGACGTTCTGTGTATATTACCACTATGACATTAATCAGACGTTGGATTTTGGTTGCCAAAACTGATGAATAAATGTCAGTATTTGACGTCAATATGACGTTGGTTTAAGATGTTGGCTCAACGTTGGATTTTGGTCACTTACCAACACAACCTAAAATCAACGTCACTTGATGTTATTATTGGACATTAAAATAACGTTGTCCTTATACGCTGGCTAGACATTGAATTTTGGTCACCTGACATCACAACCTAAATCTAACCTAATGTTATGTCTAATGATGTTGTGTGCCTGCTGAGCAATCACTAAATGCACTACAGAATGTTACGTTTACACACACACATCCACAATTTACATGTAAATGCATTAGCTTTTTTTTTTAGCTACAATCCTCACTACTCACTAATCTTGAGTACTTTTGAAAGGTCTACTTTTTACTCATACTTTGAGTATTATTTACAACAGATACTTAGGCAAGTAATGGTACTTTTACTTGAGTATGATTTTTCAGTACTCTTTCCTCCACTGCTCATTGCATAAAAGCTTTAAGATGTGATGTCAACAAACACGTAGGCACGCTTATATTTCTCGTTTTTTTCCTAACGCCAGTGAAAACTATCAAATTTTCTGTCATTTTAGTTATAAAAATAAGAGAAAGTCATCGTTTATTACAGTTTAATTTGTGGATACTCACAAATGCATCAAAACCTTACTTTTTTTAGTGCGAAAACTTTCATTTAGTAATCTGTCACCTTAGCCTGCCGGATCTTTATGTAGAAATGAGTCACCAAAATATTAAATGAATCTCAAAACAAAGTCTACATACATCTCCTACAGATTTCTGATATGTTTTGCTGACAGATTATATAGAATGTTAATGCGTCGTTGTTGTAAACTTTTAAAGACGTTTGTGGATGAATGATGTGAAGATGCATCTCGGATTGTTATTCTGAAGACATTTTCACGTCCACAAACATGCCGCGGCACAAAACGAAACGTGATTGGTAGCTTAAGCTAGCTTTAACAACATTTGTTTTAGCTTTTATCCTAAAACAAATAAGATATTAAACAAAAATCAAACAAAAAATATTATAGGAAATACTGTGGAAAACTTCCTTGCTTCATTAAACATCATTTGGGAAATATTTGGAAAAAGAATGATTCTGACTTCAAGTGTAGCTTATCATGAGAAAATGAAGAGAAAAGCATCTGCTGATGGTCAAACAAACACACACACATTATATTGTGACCGCAGTGTAAACAAGCAAACGCCTCAGCACAAATCTCTGCATTTCTTCAAACACACTTGAGCCACTATTGGCGAAAGCATAAGCAAACTGACACGCACCCGCATGCTAAAGCCCGCACGAGATTATGTGGGTTTGGTTCAGCATTGGGTCAAACGAGAAGCAGCCTTGTGAAAAGTCCCACTATTATGGACAGGATTCGTCTGTCATTATCCTGTACTGGAAACTATGTGTCCTGTTTTTACAAGACGGACAGCATGGGAACCAGAGGACCCTGTGGAACGTGTAAATATTAGGCATTTTTGTGTGGCAAAGCTGAGAGGGGTGGCGATATGTTGGGTTTTCACACCCGTGTTCATCACTCTGTCAGCAGTGGACGATACGGAGAGCCCTAAAGAGTGAGGGGACTTATTCAGAGCAGGCCGATGACAAGCAAGCAAGGGTCACTGCAACTGAAGGCTTTTGTTTGCATTACAGACTGCAGAAAGATGTGTGCATGTGTACTACATTAAGGAAAGGAGAAGAGAGATTCTGCAGTTTTTTTGTCAAAATGCAGACATTTTAACTTATTATCATTATGAATTTAAATCAATATAATAAAAAACTAAGAAATAGATTGAATGAAATGCATTTTTTTGCAAGTTTCAGACATTTCAAGTCTGTTTTATTATAATTGTGAATTAAATTCCATATATGGTAAAATAAAATAAAATAAAATAATTTAAATAGGTTTTGACCAACTAAATTTTTTGACATTTAAAGTCCATTTTATAACCATTATGAATTAAATTTCATATATTGCAAAATAAAATTAAATAAATAAAACTGAACAAAATAAAATGTAATAAAATAAAACTAAACAAAATAAAATGAATAAAATAAATAGGTTTTATAACCATTATAAATTAAATTTCAATTAGGGCTTAGTCCCCTTGTTAATCTGGGGTTGCCACAGCGGAATGAACCGCCAACTTATCCAGCATATGTTTTACACAGTGGATGCCATCCCAGCCGCAAGTCCAACACTGGGAAACACCCACACACTCTTGCACACACTTACATACACTACGGCCAATTTAGCTTATTCAATTCACCTGTACCGCATGTCTTTGGACTGTGGGGGAAACCAGAGCACCTGGAGGAAACCCACACCAACACAAGGAGAGCATGCAAACTCCACACAAAAATGTCAACTGACCCAGTCGGGGCTTAAATTAAGTTAAATTAAATTAAAATAGGTTTTATAACCATTATGAATTAAATTTCATATGGAAAAAATAAATAAATAAAATAGGTTCTAAGTACATTTTTACACATTTCAAATCAGTTTTTAATCATTATGAATTAAATTCTATATATCACAAAATACATTTTAATAAATAAATAAAGTGAAATAAAATAGGGTTTGACTCTTCTGCTTCAATTCCTTTGAAATCTGCTTTATAACCATTATAGTTTAAAAATTAAATTGAATTAAGTTAAATAAAAAAAAAAAAAAAGATTCTCCAAGTCAAATTTTAGACATTTAAAGTCCGCTTTATAACCATTATGAGTTAATTTCATATATGGCAAAATAAAATAAATAAAATAAAACTAAACTAAATAAAAATAATAATAATAGTAATAAAATAACATAGGTTTTATAACCATTATTAATTCAATTTTATATATCGCAAAATAAAATAAAACAAAACAAAATTGGTTTTGATTACGTAAATTTTTACCCATTTCAAGTCTGTTTATAAGCATTATGAATTAAATGTCATATATTGCAAATTAAAATAAAATAAAATACATAAATAAAATGAAATACAATAGGGTGTGACAATCAATTTTAGACATTTCAAGTCTGCTTTATAACCATTTTAGTTATAAAAATTCAATTAAGCTAAATTAAATTAAAAAAGAATAATAATAATAGATTTTCCAAGTCAAATTTTTGACGTTTAAAGTCCGTTTTATAACCATTATGAATTAAATTTCATATATCATAAAATAACAAAATTATAAATTAATAAAATAAAAATAAAATACATTGTCAACTTTTTTTATTCAAATTGAATGCAGTACTAAAGACAGTACTATGGGTAAAAAAAAAATAATTCTATGGCCATCAGGTGTGTTTTAATGAGCATAAGTGGTAGCACTATTTGACCTAGAACATGATATTTAAGTATATCTAAGACTTTTTCTTGCCTATATTTTAGATTTGTACAGTTTAGATTTTTTGCCCCATAGTCCCCATAGACACCCTTGAGAATGAAGCATGCACAAAAATATGATATAACACCACATATGGGTAAACACAAATGGGTACATAGCAAAAAAACAACATGTGTCTTTCTCTTTGAAAAAACATGAGGTTAGACAATCATAAAGCTCTTTTATTTAGAAAAGTACAGTAGCAAAAAGCAGTCTAAGTGTTGTAGGGCTCAAGGAAAGTATGGATAATGGTCCTGCCAAAACTAAAATCACAACTGTTGTAGTGCATAAACCTTGACTAAAGTTACAATGGACTTCTGGGGAGATGAATTAAACGCTACAAATATGTATAATGTGTGAAGGATGTGCTCCAGATCATTGGATATGCTCAAGTTCAGTGTCACACTCCACAGGAATTAAATGAGCTGCTTGCGTTCATGCTCTGGAAAGAAATCTTTACACGCAAGAGCCTGTAAAGAGACTCTGCAAAGATGCAACTTAAAACATTAAAAGAAAGTATGAATTCAATTTAAAATAAAATAGGTTTTGACCATGTCAATTTTTAGATATTTCAAATCTGTTTTATTACAATTAAATTTCATATATTGCAAAATAAAAAGAAATAAAATAAAATAAAAATTTTAAGTCTGTTTTATAACCATTATGAATTAAATTCAATTTAAAATAAAATTTAATAAAATTAACGTAAATTAAATTAACATAAATATAATTAAATTAAATTTAAATAAATAAAAAAATCATATTTTAGACATTTCAAGTTTATTTTATAACAATTACGAAAAAATATATAATAATAAATTAAATTAAATTTTGACCAAGTCAAATTTTAGACATTTTATAGACGTTTTATAACCATAATAAATGAAGTAAAATGTAAAATTAAATTAAACCAAAATTAAATCAAATCAAACCAAGTCAAATTTTAGACATTTCGAGTTTGTTTTATAAAGATTATGAATAAAATAAAAATTTTATTTAAAATTAAAATTACATAAAATGATCATCCGCTGTTTAAACATATGCCAGAATAGCTTAATAAACCATAAATACAAAATTTAATGAGTGTAGAGTTGTCTTTCTAAAAACAAATACAAAAATCATGAAATCAGGTCATCAATCTGTTTAACCTGTAAAAAAAAAAATAAAAATCTGCAAAGTGGAAAATAATTCAAAAAGAACTACTAATACAACCCATTTAAAAGGAAGGAGGGGAAAAAAGTGGGATGAAGAAGTGAGCAGTAAGGGGCCGATGGTAAATCAGTAACTGCCCTCTGGACACGCTTACTGCCATCAATGAGGGACTCGCTGCCTGTTCCAACAGGTTTGGAGCCATTGAGAAACAAACCTATTCTGGGAATACGACAGAGGAAATGATTCTCGGATACTTTTGACAACTTTTGAGGAGCTCAAAGCAGCAGTTCAAAAAACCAGCAACACTGAATGCTTATTTTCAGCTGGGTGGCAAAAGCTGCTAAACACTATGCAAATACACAATTTGTCCAAATGATTGTTAAAACTATCCCTATTATGAAAAATACAAAGCTTCCTAGTTTTGTTTTGGAGCTTCATACAGCAGGGCTGTGTCCAAAATCAAAATAAGTGAACTATATTTGCACACTAATATAGGGATACTGAAATGTGGATATTGATAGTAGATAATAAATGTTCAGACACCATTTGATCACATATTTTTATCTTAAAACGTCACAAACCAATGACTTTGCTTATCCCCAAAATCTCTTATAAGTGAATATTTTTAAAAGAATCGCTTCACGAGAGTCATGATGAATATAACAATAATAATAATAATAATAATAATAATAATAATTCCTTACATTTACATTTGTACTGCTTTCAGCGCTGAGGTGTCTGAATAACGCTGTTGAGAACTGGGTACTGTTTACTGTGGTGTTAGTAAGTTTACTTTGAAGCGTGTTTTGGGCGTCCGCTACGATCGGATCCTATATCAATGTTGGCAACCTAGGGGCTTGATAAACTGGGCTGGGCATTTTACTGTCTCGCGCTGAACGCTGTCGACCAATCGCAACAGGCTGTCATCGGTCCAATCAGCGCAGATTAGCTTCGCGCTAAGCAGGGGTTTGGGAACAAATGAATCACTGAACGAGTTGCTGGGATAATTAGGTAAAAATAAATGCATATTATAAGACCATGAACATGTTTTTTGACCTTGCATACATATCAGTATGTTGTTAGAGACCCATAAAACCGAAATATGACCCTTTTAATGTGTAATAGGGGCTCTTTAATTACAATTCCTGAGAAAAACTACTCAATTACAGTAATTTAGTTACTTTACACCACTGCAAACAACCACTATTACAGTTAACAAAAAAGGTCCCAAAAATGTCTCATTAGTGAATCTTTTTGGGCAATTCATTTAAAGAATCGCTTCACGAGAGTCATGAATGGGGCTTCACTGTTTTCGAGTGCACTTTGGGAAAACAATAGAACCTGTAATATGCAATCAAACTGCGTGTCCTGGCTTTGTTTTACGATACACATGATACCTCATCATAATTCAGACTGCAAGCTCAACATCTCTGGAAAAAAAATCTTTCTTTTACTGTAGAAACGCGGTGCAGGAAACACTGTAGTTAGCACATACTCACAGACGCCTGTGATCACAGGGGAGTCAGAGAACGGTTCATGCAGAAGACACTTGGATAAAGACTGTCAGAGAGTGAAGATGAGGGAGAGGCAGAGGGATGGAATCTGGCTGTTCATTATCTGTGTTTCTGTTCCACTTCCCCGAGGACTCTGTTGGCCACACGTCCCGAGGCTGAGCTCACTTACAAACCAAAGGCCTTCTCTGCCCATAGCCTGCGCCCAAATTACTCTCAAAGAGGCAAGAGTTTGCTCCTATGACCACATTTTCAAAAAATTAACTCTCTTTGCATTCAGAAAACTGAAATTTTCCTGAGAATTTTTCTTTTCTTTTTCTAATATTTCCCAAATGATGTTTACCAGAGCAAGGAATTTTTCACAGTATTTCCTATAATATTTTTTCTTCTGGAGAAAGTCTTATTTGTTTTATTTCGGCTAGAATAAAAGCAGGTTTTTATTTTTTTCTTATTAGCCCCCTTAAGCAACATTTGTTTTGAAGCTTACCTAATTAACCCAGTTAAGCCTTTAAATTTCACTTTAAGCTGAATACTAATATCTTGAAAATAATAATTCTGAAAGTCCGTAAAGGTAAATATGCTTTAAGATTTTGTCTATTCATTGTGATGAAAATACATGAAGCATTTTAAATAAGTAGGGAAACATTGACTACTTTTATTAAACTATTGTGGTGCTTTTTGCATTATTAATACAGAATATACACTGTAATTTTCAGCATTTTTCAAAATAGTCTCAAAGGACACATTTATTATATCAAATAAATAAAACTAGTATTTTTTATGTATGTATTTGAAAAACTAATTCACTCCCGTGATTAGATTTTTCAGCTTAATCAATGCTGATATCAATGTTAAGCCATTAGTAATGCTGAAAACAGCTGTTGGACTTTACATTTTAGAACTTTAATGATTTAAAAAAAATACAAATAAAAATTTGATTGTAATCAATGTCAATCGCCCGATACTGGTTAATGTCTATCAAAATCCTAAACTTTTTAAATGACAGTATATGTGAGAAATTTAATGTTATTTGCATTTAAATAAAGATGTCTCAAAGGTTGATGCCAAGTTCAACAAATGTGGAATTAGGAATTTGTATGACTAAGTTACATACAAAGTCAATTCAAATGAGCAAATAGAGCCAAATTACCACCTGGCGGAATGAATGACACAGATATACATCTGAAATTATTCATATTCTTGGCAAAATCGGATTTAAGTTACTTTTATTTAACCGGCAAGTTTTTTTTTTCTTGACTGGAAATGACACAGAGTTCTCCCAAAAGATAATAAGACGATGTACAAGAGACATTATTGCTGAAAAAAAAAATCTCAGGTTTTATTTTCATTTAAACAAAGAGTGGCATGTCCAAAATTATTCACACCCTTCTCAATAGAGCCTTTATTGACAATTTCAGCTATCAAAATCTTGCTATAATTGCTGACCGGCTTTTTGCATGTCTCCACTGGTATATTTGCCAATTCAGCTTTCGCGATGAGCTCCTTGTCATCACCCTGATCTTTAGCTCCCTCCACAGACTCTCAATTGGATTTAAGTCAGGACTCTGGGTGGGCCACTCCAAAACGTTAATCTTTGTGTCTGCCTTTTGCTGTGTGTTTTGGGGTCCTTGTCATGGTGACATGTCCACCGGTGGCTTGACTATATATGCTGAGGCGTTATACCAAAAAATGTGTGCATTTACACATATACTAAAGTGTTAGTGAACATGTACAGCGAACAGAAAACAAAACATATGCTCATCATGACAACCATCTTTCATTTCATATTTTATTTATTTTACAGCAAGAAGGTCACTGGTTCGAGCCCCGGCTGGGTCAGTTAGCATTTCTGTGTGGAGTTTGCACGTTCTTACCATGTTCGTGTGGGTTTCTTCCGGGTGCTCCGGTTTCCCCCACAAGTCCAAAGACATGCGTTATAGGTGAATTAGAAAAGAAATGAATGAATGAAATGAAAATGAAAAGAAAATGAATGAATGAATTCTCTCCGCATCTGAGGAACAATGCAGATGTTTTATAAACCACTCACAGGACATCATCAGGTTTCCAAATCTATTGTAAATCCATTTTTGCTATCTACTGGTAAACTGATCTAGCTGACGCCTGTATCTAAAATGATAGCAGGGTCTCATGGGATACAGAAGACTAAAAACAACCAAAAAAGCCAATCAAGCAAAAACTAACCATGTGGAGCATATTTTTTTTCCTTTTGCATCCATAAATCCGTCAGTTCCGCTAGCTCAGCACAGTGCTATCAGAAGAGGATGTGATAGCACAGGCTGAAGGCCAGGTAAAAGGGGAAAAAACAAAAATAAAACAGCAAGAAACTACATGCTCTGTCCCGCTTTTTTTCAGCTGATCCACAGCCACTTTTGTCTTGTGCTGAGGCAGGATGTGGTTGAGAGTCTGAGGGTATGAGCTCTAATCATAAGCACAGAGCGAGGGGGGAAATAAAGTGAGCTGTGACGACTGAAAGGACAAATTGAAACCAGTTTAATCCATTTATTTCTGTCTGCGTTTCTCGCTCCCCTGTGTTTGTTTAAAAGAATGGCACGATGAACACAAGGCCATCCGTCTTCAAGTCCTCCTGCCAACCTGTTTTCACACGACAATGAAGGCAATGTTGACAGACGGCCCGCACTCGCTAAGGCTCATTGACATTTCCATAGTGAAGAATACAGAGGATAAAGAAAAGAAAACAAGCAGCGTGTTTGAGAAGCGCCTTTCGTCATGTCTCGT
>CAIGQZ010001236.1:5021938-5033879 GCA_903798205.1 Danio tinwini
TATATATAAAACAGTGACTCCAATTAAATATGTATCTTTATAAATCTCTGCATTGGTACAGTTAGCTTAAATTTGAATATATCTTCAGGGATTATGTTTTTATGTAAACATTTTTTTTCTAAATGCACTATTGTATTTTAGAATGAAGGTCTAATTTCTTAACAAATAATATATGGGAGCACAAAACCTAGTTTTATATTGCACCGGTATATTTTTGCCAATAGCCAAAATGACATTGTATTGGTCAAAATGCCCTTTTTTAAGCCAGAAAAATGTGATTTTGTACATTTACCATTGTAAGTATATAAAAACAAAATTTTTGATTAGTAATGTGTGCTTTAAAAGCAATTTCTCAGTAATTAGATTGGCCAAATATAGTCCTATCCTAACAACATTGTACTTGTAAATGAATAAATATTGTAAATCAGTGCACTCAGACTTCAGCAGATTTATAAACCTCAATTTAAAAAACAAAAGACACTTATGATTGGTTTTGTGGTCAACATTGTACCGTACCTGACAAAATTCTGGTCAAGTTGGAAGCGCAACAAATAACTACTTGACTTCTAGTTTATCATTTGGAAAAGTGGCAGAAGGTAGATTTTTCAGATAAATCATATGTTGAACTGCATCCCAATCATCACAAATACTGCAGAAAACCTATTGGAACCAGCATGGACCCAATATTCTCACAGATATCAGTCAAGTTTGGTGAAGGAAAAATCATGGTTTAAGGGTTACATTCAGTATGGAGGACAGGAGAGAAACCACAGGAGAGGGCAAATTATTCAGCAGGATAGCGCTCCTTATACTTCAGCCTCCACATCAAAGTTTCTGATAGCAAAGAAGGTCAAGGTGCTCTAGAATTGGCCAATCCTGTCACCAGACATGAACATTATTAAGCATGTCTGGAGTAAGATGGAGGAGGCATTGAAGATGAATCCAAAGAATCTTGATGAACTCTGGGAGTCCTGCAAGAACATTTTCTTTGTCATTCTAGATGACTTTATTAATTTGTTATTTTAGTCATTGCAGATATGTATGGATGTATGGTTCCACTGCAGCATGCCTTTATATTCTATACTGGACATTATTTCTGTTTAGTGACAAGACTTTTGTCTAAGCAAAGTCAGACCTTACTATCCTAATTAAATAATTAAACATCAAGGCATGATCATATTTTATTTGGGTAAAATAAGTGTAATCTAGAGGCCTTTGCCTTTCATTTAAGACACTTCTGATACCAAGTGATCAACTAAAAGTCAAGTAATTGGATAGGCGATAAGACTTTTGTCACGTAGTGTAAAGATTTCTATTTAATTCCTTGATTTAACCTAATGTAAACCTGAGCAAACATAAAGCAAAGGTCAAAAGATCTAATACAAGTAAATCAACAATTAATTCACAGACTCAAATGAACTGGTCTGAACAAATAATTCTCACTCACTTAAATGTAGAGTGATATAAGCATTCTTCATTATAAGTGTATAAGTGTTATAAGGAATAAGTGACAGATGCTAGGTTTTTCTATTCATTATTGTAATTAAAAATATTGTTAATCTAAAATCATATATAGTCACTTGTTAGTGATGAAAATTCTTCACATACAGAATAGTCAGTAGCCCACTATATGAATCTATTGAATGTGTATTTATTTAATGCTTACCATTCCTGTTCAAATGTTAACACAATTCACCATATAAGAAGTGTATTATATTTGTCAGTGCACATTTATAAATATATTGAGTTCATTAACACTTTATTTTAATGCACAATTCACGCTACTAATAAACCATCAGCTAAGATTTTTAGCTCAATAAACTACTAGTAAGCTGCTTACCAAAAGTTAGTAAGTGAGTAGTTGGGTTTAGATATTGAATAGAATTAGGGATGTCAAATAAGCTCTTACTTTTTAAGTGCTAATAAACATCTAATGTCTTATGAATAGGCAGATAATAAGCCGGTAGTAAAAGCTGTGAATTGTGACTTAAACTAAAGGGTTAGCATATCTTGTTTTACTCATTTTTGATTTCATTACTTATTATTGGTAAATTGCTCTACATTGTTTTATATCTGGCTATTCTTAGGTTATTATAGCTTATGAATGCTCAAAAGATATAGTGAAAACACTAAATGTAATATAATGTTAGTTTCACATCTCATGAAGGGGAGGTAAAGTCATTTCTGGTAACTTTCAAAACCTCAAGCCCCCCCGGCTGGGGTGCGCTGCGGGGTCCATACCTGAGATTTATTAGAAAAGCAACTAATCAGGGGCATAAATCTCGACTTCACTGCTGGCTAGGAATCTTGGTGAAAGACAACACCTGAACTCCTGCTGTAGGGAGTAAAAGACGTCTACATGAACACTTTTAACCTGAATGTCAACCATCACTTACTGAAAGAGAAATACAGCAAAAAACATTCCAGTCCCTAAAAGAAACTTAAAGTTTCAAAATCTTGAAGAAATCAAGTCAAATCCAAATCTGAGGATCCATTAATTTAGTGGAGTTAATTGCTATTTTACGACTCACAAAACTTTTAAACAGACAGCCTTAAAAATTATTTTGTGTGGTAAAAATTTTGAAGCATCTAACAAAAAAAACACAAAAAAAAACACCCAACGTCATGCACTCCAGCACAAAGACCCTTGAAACAGTGGTTGCAAAACTTTAAAAACTTTTTACAAAACTTTAAAACAGAAAGCCTTGAAAATTATTTTGTGTGGTCAAAATTTTGGAGTCATTTATTCATTCATTTTCTTTTCGGCTTAGTCCCTTTATTAATCCGGGGTCGCCACAGCGGAATAAACCACCAACTTATCCAGCACGTTTTACGAAGCGGATGCCCTTCCAGCTGCAACCCATCTCTGGGAAACATCCATACACACTCAGTCATACTCATACACTACGGACAATTTAGTCTACCCAATTCATCTGTATTGCATGTCTTTGGACCGCGAGGGAAACCTGAACACCCGGAGGAAACCCACGCAAACGCAGGGAGAACATGCAAACTTCACACAGAAACGGCAACTGACCCAGCCGTGGTTTAAACCAGCGACCTTCTTGCTGTGAGGCGACAGCACTACTTACTGCGCCACTGCGTCGCCCCCAAATTTTGGAGTATTTAAGAAAAAAAACGACGTCATGCACTCCAGCACCAAAACCATTGAAACATTGGTTGCAAAACCTTGACAACTTTTTACAAAACTTTTAAACAGACAGCCTTGCCAATTATTCTGTGTGGTCAAAATTTTGGAGCATCTAAGAAAAAGAAAAAAAAAACACCCGACGTCATGCACTCCATTGCCAAGACCATTGAAACAGTGGTTGCAAAACTTGGAAAACTTTTTTCAAAACTATAAAACAGACAGCCTTGCCAATTATTTGGTGTAAGGCTGCTCAAAACCTAACCTTTTTTTATTCTGTGAAATATATTGCGATAGGAATACAATTTCACTAGAGGACTTTAATATCTCGATTTGGAAAGAATTGATCAGTTTAGATTGATTGGGATAATTCTGTAGGGGAGTGCATATTTGTAAAATATAAGAAACAATCTAAAAGGATAGATGAATTCAATAATGAAAAAGATACAAATTAAATGAACTTTTTATTGTTTTTCAAGGAGTCCAACTGTATTCAGGTATACAGCAATTGAAAAATTCAATGTAAAATAATACTGCGTAGTCTTCGAATTATAAACAATTCAATAAAATTAATCATTTCTTAATTTGGAAAGTTACTAAAGGTACAGTTTTTTTGCCCTCACACAGTCAAATGTCTCAAAAACACTTGTGAAATGATAAATTATAATCCAGACTCAATATAACATATATGTGCGAAGTGACTATTATGAATGTTCACATTGCGATATTGATGCTAAAACATATTATGCAGCCCTAATTTTGTGTGGTCAAAAATTTGGATCATCAAAGAAATCTTTTCTTTTTTAACTCCATATTTTTTGTTTAAATCAGTGGGATTTGTCACTCACAACATGTTTTAAAACCAGATCAGAACCACAAACTGGCTCCTAAAGTGAACTGTGGGTCAGAAAGGGAACCCAAACTCTCCCACTGTGAGCTGAGGGGGTCTAAATGAGGGCGGGATGTCAGCTTTTCACCATTCACTATGATTTCATGCACATCTGGGGTCTATTTCCTCTGTAGAGGTCCGTTTCATTTTTTAGAAGCATTCATAGGCACCTACAGGCTGAAAAGACACAATGAGAGAAACTAGATATTCAGACAAAACTGTGAGTGGTGTTAGACCATGCAAAAGTGCCTGGGTTGTGGGTTTGTTCAAATACTTTTGCATTCCAGCTGAGCAACAATAATAGAGGTACACATAGTAAACCGAAAAATTGTGTGCACTGCAGTCATGAATTCTAACTGCAACCTGTCTAAACATTTACCATGGTGTGCACAGTCCCTCCATACAGTCCTGAACAATGACTGGCCGATCCCTTCTGACATGACGGCAAACACGCACAGGAACAAGGACAGGTCTGTGCATTGACAGGCACAAGAGCACACTTGCTTTCACCCACTGGTATCTTATCCTGGCTTTGAGACACACACAACGAGCAAACACAGTTGCTGTGTTTTGCCTATTGTTTAAATTGTAGGTTGCACACACACTTGACGAGTATGACTGAAATAGACTCACAGTGCTAAAGAGGTGGAACTGAGATCAGGTGTCGAGGCCAGTGGAAAAAAAAACAAAAACAGTAAGAAAGCATGCAAACACAAATGCAACTGCAAGCATGTGTTTCTGCATTACTGCCAAAGGGGGCGATAAAGTTACTTTCAGATATCTGGGAAATTAAACTGCTTATTCAGTGATCTTGTAGTAACATTAAGAATTCATTGCTCCTTTGTATGTTTCATACTTTACAGTTTTAGCTAGCTAGAAGTGTTTGTGTAGAAATATTGTAACCTATAACATGCTCACTACAGGACTATGTAAGATTTTAAGCTTTTATTTGTGCCTTTGTGCGGTGCACTTCTATGTCACTTTAAAAAAGTACAGTAAATTTTGGTAGGGGTCACCCTGATCAGACTTATGTTTATAGTATAGTAATAGTACTATTAGACCCTGGTCACACTGAATGCATTTTTAGTTGTGAAAGACGCCTTTTTTACATTTTTTTCTGTTGGCAGCAGTTTTTTGCACTTTATTTACATGCCCTGGACCTCATGTTGCACCTTGCATTTTTATTTGAGGGCTCTGTGCATGTGCAGTTGAAAAAAAAAATTCAACTCTGTGAAGAAAAAAAAACATAGATCGCTGTAAAACATTCGCACTGACACAAACTACAATCCTGCCTCATAATGAACTACAGATTCAGTCATGCAACAAACACACACACCTGCTCCAAGTCTCCACTGATTAGACACTCACAGCTGAAGTTGCTCACTGACTGATTCATAGACTGTAAATTGCGTTTACACTATACATTTCAATACAGCTTTTGTTATCTTGATGTAAGGGTCACACATTTTTCATCCCAGATTGTGTTCTTTGCAATGATTCACAAGCCAATCAAAAAACTGCACTGGCTTTTTGTTGAGGAAACCAGGACAATACTAACTTCTCTGTCGACACGACTGCATAATTGCTTTCTTTTTTTTCTTGGTTTTCTTTTGCAATTTTAGCAAGCAGGCTAAAATACACCCGATGTCAAGCACTCCAGCACCAAAACTATTGAAACAGTGGTTAACTGGCAACATAAAGTGTAGTGTACTGCTCTATTCCAAATAAACAAAATCTTATTTTAAAAAACTGTGTGCCTCACATTTTCAGAACTGACAAGTGCGTTGAATGTGATCGGCCCCTTATTTGGTAGGTGTGGTGTACTCTAAAAATAAGCCAGCAACATTATTCTATTTCAAACTTTTAGTGCACTCATGTTCATTATTTCAGTGTGTGCAAATTATAGAGAGGAACCGGCACAAGTCACAATTTCCACACATTTTGATGCAAGGTAAATAGCAGCAATTCTACATCCTCCTTTCGGTATCGCACTTGTGCAAGATACCATTACAAAAGGGTCCCACAAAAGTGATGCGGCACAGTTTGCTATTTTGGTACTTCTGACAGTGGAAATGCATATCGTAATGTACCAAATCATACTGCTCCGTGGAAAAGAGCCATTAGTTGTGCAGCACAAGTCCTGAAAAAAAAAGAAAGCTAACACATCTACAGTAGATCGCCCCCTGGAGGCTGATTGAAATTTAGGCCATAAACCCCATTAAAGTGGTTATGAACTAGTAGGTAATTGGTAAGACCTTGATGATGTTGACATAAATGCATACCGTACTGTACTGAATCATACCACTCAGTGGAAAAGAGCCATTATATGTGCAGCACAAGTCCTGAAAAAACAAAGCTAACACAGCTACAGTAGATCGCCCCCTGGTGGCTGGTTCAAATTTAGGCCATAAACCCCTTTAAAATGGTTATAAACAAGTGGGTAATAGGCAAGACATTGATAATGTTGACATAAATGCATACCGTACTGTACTGAACCATACCACTCAGTAGAAAAGAGCCATTAGATGTGCAGCACACGTCCTGAAAAAACAAAGCTTACACAGCTTCAGTAGATCACCCCCTGGTGGCTGGTTCAAATTTAGGCCATAAACCTCTTTAAAATGGTTATAAACTAGTGGGTAATAGGCAAGACCTTGATAATGTTGACATAAATGCATACCTCACTGGACCAAACCATACCACTTAGTAGAAAAGAGCCATTAGATGTGCAGCACACGTCCTGAAAAAACAAAGCTAACACAGCTACAGTAGATCGCCCCCTGGTGGCTGGTTCAAATTTAGGCCATAAACCCCTTTAAAATGGTTATAAACTAGTGGGGAATAGGCAAGACCTTGATAATGTTGACATAAATGCATACCTCACTGGACCGAACCATACCACTCAGTAGAAAAGAGACATTAGTTGTGAAAAAACAAAGCTAACACATCTACAGTAGATCGCCCCCTGGTGGCTGGTTCAAATATAGGTCATAAACCTCATTAAAGTGGTTATGAACTAGTAGGCTATAGGCAAGACTTTGATAATGTTGACATCCTGAACATGATCAGTACAAGGTGAGCCGTCTTTGATATATTTTGTCTTCACTCCTGCAGTCAATGGATTTCTTTGGTTAAAGGTTGAGTTAAACATTTGACAATATTGTCAACTCCTTATAGCCTACATTTAGCTCTTTAATTCTAGTGACTGCATATATATATTCAGATATACAGCTTTGTTAATCTTGATGTAAGAAAAAAATACACTGGCTTTTTGTTGAGGAAACCAGGGTGATACTAACTTCTACATCGACAAGCATGCGTTAATCGTTCTCTTTTTTTCCTTTCGGTGCTTTTGCGATTTAAGCAAGCATGGGCTGACCTGCACTAATACCCAGTGCTGCCCTTTAGGTCAGTTAAACAGGCAGAGTGTCTCTACACAAAGAAAACCCTTGTACTTTTCCTCAAACTGACCCTCAAGTCTCAACCTCCACTTTCTCTGGCGCTCACAAACGCTGCACAGATGGCAAGACCGCCCTGCTGGAGCTGACATCAGGGCAGACGTCGCTGAATGACACGTGTAAACATGCACTCGCACAAACAGCGCTCGAACTGGGCTTTATAAATGGGCGCTCTCCGACAGACGTGTGTAAATAAAACACCCCTCCCTCGTCTTACATACTAAACTATGGCATGCATTCACAGCACCACACACCGGCCCCTCAGGAGAGCGCCCGACCGCATTCAAAATTCAGATATTTACTCAAACCTGCAGTTCAAACACACAAAGTTTGGGCGAGTCGTTTCGCCTCACTCCACACACTACCAAGGGACAGAATTTAAATAAATACAGTGTCCCGGCTGCTAACTAATGTCCCCACAGACATACACACACACACATTTCTGGCCTGGCTGTGTATCAGGGCTTGGCGGATGACAGCTTAATGATGGGAAAATATTTTTACAAGATCACGTTTCAGCAGGGCAGCGCTTTACAGGCACAGTTTTATCTCTCTATCTCTCCTGGCGTTTATTAGCGGGTGGCTTAAGCGATGCGGTCTTACAGCCTAAACACTCACCTTCCCTAAGTGCTTCTTGCTCCAGACATGGCTGATCCAGCTTACTAGACACACGCCCAAAAATGAAGTATGGACATTATGCCCACATTTGTGCTATGTTTTGAACTATACACCGACAACCACAAAAGAGTTTACGATCTGACAGGAATTTAGTATTAAAAAAAAAATAATAAAAAAAATCTGTCACACTTTACAAGAAGGTTCATTAGTTAATGTTAACTAATGCATTTACTAACATGAACAAACGATGAACAATACATTTGCTACAGTATTTGTTCATGTTAGTTAACGTTAGTTAATGAAAATACAGTTGTTTATTGTTAGTTCATGTTAATTCACGGTGAATTAATGTTAACAAGCATGAACTTGGATGTTAATAATGTATTAGTGAATGTTCAGTTATGATTAATAAATGCTTTACAAGTGTTGTTCATGAGTAGTTCATGTTAGTAAATGCATTAACTAACAAACCTTATTTTAAAGTGTTACCAAAAAAATCTAATGTTAAGCCATTATAGCACAACATGTAAAACATTTTTTCCATGAAAATTTTTTTTTAGTAAATAAAAAACTTGGAAAGTGAAACTTTTAGCATTGGGGAGAAGTTGAATTCATTCAGAGATGCTTTATTCTCGTTTATTCTCTAAAATGCATGGAGAAAAAATATTTTGAAATATCATTTACAGGAAAAAAAATTATTCGTTGGATTTAATCATTTTTTTAAGGTAAGTTGTTGAAAACAATATATATGGGCTGAATTTGAACAAATAAATTAAGTTGAACATTACTACATTTCATTTGTTTGTTTGAATTCAGTCCATATAAATTGTTTACCTTAAAAAAATGTAGTAAATCCAGTGCATAATTTTTTCAGTGTACAATATATATATATATATATGCAAAGCTGAATGTTCTACATCAATTACTGCAGTCTTAAGTTATACAATTTTTTTAACAATATCATATTAGTAATATTTTTGTGGAAAGTATGACATTTTTCAGGATTTTTAAAACAATATAATAATATTAATAACAATGCGTGTATTTAATATAGCGCCTTTTCAGAGCTCAAGGACACTTAACAATAAACATTCAATTTATTTGTTGTTGCTTGTTCAAACTACTTATTTAAAATTAGCTGAAACACAATTATTTAGACTTTTTCCATGTTCAATCCACTTAAATTTGTTAAATCTGTAAAGTTAAATTCAATTAAAGTTACCTTAATCGATTTGTGTTGTAAGAATCGATTTCTTAAAGCTAATTGTCAACAAAAAAAAATAAGACAGAAAAAGTAGACAATGGGGGCGAGCAATAATTAATAGATATAGTAAAATAGTATTTCATTACATTGTCAATTAGCCCCCCTGAATTATTAGCCCCCCTGTTTATTTTTTCCCCAATTTCTGTTTAATGGTGAGAATATTTTTTTATTCACATTTCTAATCATAATAGTTTTAATAACTCATTTCTAATAACTGATTTATTTTATCTTTGCCATGATGACAGTAAATAATATTTGACTAGATATTTTTCAAGACACTTCTATACAGCTTAAAGTGACATTTAAAGGCTTAACTAGGTTAATTAGGTTAACTGGGCAGGTTAGGGGAATTAGGCAAGTTATTGTATAATGATGTTTTGTTCTGTAGACTATCGGGAAAAAAAAATTACTTAAAGGGGCTAATAGTTTTGACCTTAAAATGGTTCTTAAAAATTAAAAACTACTTTTGTTCTAGCTGAAATAAAACAAATAAGACTTTTTCTGAAAGAAAAATATCATCAGACATACTGTGCAAATTTCCTTGCTCTGTTAAACATCATTTAAGAAATATTTAAAAAAAGAAAAAAATCAAATATTCATATATAATAAATAAATAAATAAACAAACAATTACAAAGTTTATATATATATATATATATATATATATATATAAACAAACAATTACAAAGAACAGCATTTATTTGAAATTGTCTTTTGCAACATTATAAACTTTACTTTGCATGAACAACGCATTCTTGCTGAATAAAAACATTTATTTATTTATTTATTTATGTTTTAATGCTATAGCAGCATTGGCTATTCATGGCAAAACCTATTCTAAATATACAATATATAACATGCAATCATATCGGTTGCTTAATAAACCTTCACTGTACAAAAAAACAACAACACTGAATAAGGTCATATACAATATTTTAGAATAAAAACCTTAAATTATTAATGATGCAAAGTTTGTAAGCTGGGGGAATAAACTTAAAAAATATATATAATAATAACTTTATACTTTATACAATCGTACAAGACATAAAATCCCAATGTCTGATTTCACTACTTCTATACAAGAAAAAAAAAAAAAACAGTGCACACATTTAGTTAGCTCTTTGTTTCATGCTCTATATATCAAAGTGTGCTATACATTATAAGAACTGGAGGCCCTGTCAGCCCAGACAAAGTGGCTGAATTCAAGGCCCTGAAAATAAACGGCGAGCGAGTTAATGGCAAGGCAAACACACTGCGCTGGCAGCTGGGCCGCTCTGGCTATTTTCACCCTGACATCAGATCTAAACTCTCATTTTCCAGCCCTGTGACCTTCACACCTCCCCTCAGCCAATCCCCTTCCCCCGTCATCTAGCGCTTCTCTCTTTCACTGTCGAGACTAAATCGTCTGACCCGACCTGTGAACTCCGACCCCGTCATGTCAGCGCTCCTGATGGGGGGAGCAGGGCCTCAATGTAAACACATAAAACACCTCGCCTCTATTATCACACTGTGTCAGCACGATAAACGAACAGACATCATGAATGTGGGTTATTTATTATTTAGGGATGCAAGAAATACAGTTGAAGTCACAATTATTCGCCCTCCTGTGAATGTTTTTAAAACTATGTTTAACAGAACAGGGAATTTTTCACTGTATTTCCAATAATATTTTTTCTTCTGGAGAAAGTCTTATTTGATTTATTTTTACTAAAATAAAAGCAGTTAAAAAATGTTTAAACCATTTTAAGGTCAATATTATTAGCAATCTTAAGTAATATTTTTTTCGCAATTGTCTAAAGAACAAACCATCGTTATAGAGCTGGGTATTATGGTCTTTTAAAAATAAATAAATACATAAAAAAAAAAAAAATCACAGATTTTTTTTACAAAAAAATAAATTAATCTATTTACAATTTAAATCTATTTTTCCAACCACAAAAAATGCTTGAAGTTTATTAACCTATATAAACTTATCATAATTATAATTAATTATAGGGTATACAAATGCAAAAGAAAAAAAGCTGTCATTTAACAATCAGATTTAACAAGCACAAGACATTTATAATAATGATAATAATATAAATTAAACCATTTTATACAATTACAGTGAAAGTAAATTACAGTGAAAGTAAACTCAATGATTGTTAAAATGGAGATCTTTTTCAAGATGATTTATTTTGTTGTTTTTATTGAACATGCATTCATTTCAGATGTTTATTCAATTTTATTTTGTGTTATATCAGTTCATATAAATTACTCACAATAGGCTAGTGAGTGGCATTTTATTTATTTTATTAGCTTGGGCTCGCTGCATCTGGTAGATTAGTCTAGTTCACTGAGCGAGTTCTGTCAGTGTTGATATTTACGGTAATGAACTCTTAGCCAGGTCACATAATTTATCCGGAAACGGCAACGTTGCATTCTAACATTAGACAGATAATAGTTCCTTTCATATGCGCATCTTCTCTATTAATTGTCTTCTCCATTACTTCTTACTGTGAGAAATACATGGTGTGGCACACAGTTTCAAATGCTGAGGGCCCTGAATAATGCCGTTTTTTTTTT
>CAIGQZ010001236.1:5047526-5078475 GCA_903798205.1 Danio tinwini
TCATTCAGGGCAGGGCTATCGGTCATTTAGAGCAAGGCTATCAGTCATTTGGGGCGGGGCTATCAGTCATTTAGAGCAGGGCTATCAGTCATTTACGGCAAGGCTATCAGTCATTTGGGGCGGGGCTATCAGTCATTTAGAGCAGGGCTATCATTCATTTAGGGCGGGGCTATCAGTCATTTAGAGTGGGGCCATCAGTCTATTTATTTTTGTGCAATCTGTTCCTTTAAATCAGGGGTCACAAAACTTATTCCTGGAGGGCCGGAGTCCTGCAGATTTTAGCTCCAACCCTAATCAAACACACCTAAACAAGCTAATCAAGGTTTTACTAGGTATACTTGAAACACCCAGGCAGGTTGGAGCTATACCCTGCAGAGACACCGGCCCTCAAGGACCAATATTGGTGACCCCTGCTTTAAATGAAACTGATCCAGGTAAAAAAGTGACTCATTAAGGATGTAATAAATTATCTAAGCCCAAAATACCTTCATAAATGTTCTGATGTTTACGTGCATTTCATATCATACAAAGATGAATATGTTTATTTATGTGAATTGTCTTATACTATATGATGCACAAATAGCTTTAAATCAAAAATTCCGATGCTCACAGTATTCCATTACTGTGCACACCATGTATGTTAGGTCTGTTGTTCACACAATGCTATCATATGGGTTCAAATGATACACTTATGGCGCTTTTGTTTAATTTTTTAAGCTAGAAAGCATCAAGCCTCATTTATTGTTAATTGCACAGAAAAAGGCTCATTCAGCATGAAACAAGGCCATTTGGATCCACATGAGTTTTCATTGCATTGTGAACCATTCCTTTAATAAGCAATTAAAAAAAAGTGGGTTGTGGATGTAGGTGAGAAACAGACAACCTTCTAACCCCAGACTAATCTCTCAGAGCACAATGGCAGGAAGTGAATGGCACTCATCCTCTGATGTGAGAGATTACCCATACAGATGAGCGAGAGCTGGGCTCCGACTGAGCGCTATTCACTATTCCACACGCACCGCTCTGCAGAAACCGGCTCCACAGAGAGACTCCAACAAAGGCAGAAACAGACGCACAAACAACTGCAGAAACAGCCTGAGCTTCAAACTTTTAGTAGACTAACACCATACTGCAGTGCAGACAAACAGTGAATTAAGACACCTAGAGGCTTCACACTCATTGCACACAGCTTCACACGCCGCATTGCAGAGATACTCAAAGATCTGAGATGAGGAACATATCCTGACAGCCGCTATGATCAACTTATTGTAGAAGTGGGGGGAAAATGCCTCATTGCCATTAAGAGCTGTGCCATTAGGTATCAATTGAATATTTATATTTATAAATATTATTAGCCACCTTAATAATTCACTATAAACTTCCATGTGAAGCTGCTTTGACACAATCTACATTGTATGTATTATGAGCTGTGCCATTAGGTATCAATTGAATATTTATATTTATAAATATTATTAGCCACCTTAATAATTCACTATAAACTTCCATGTGAAGCTGCTTTGACACAATCTACATTGTGTGTATTATGAGCTGTGCCATTAGGTATCAATTGAATATTTATATTTATAAATATTATTAGCCACCTTAATAATTTACTATAAACTTCCATGTGAAGCTGCTTTGACACAATCTACATTGTATAAGCGCTATATAAATAAAGATGAATTAAATTGAGTTGAATTGAATTAAAAAAAAAACATTTTTGTCCAATGACTTGCCTAATTAACCTAAATTAATTAACCTTATCAAGTCTTTAAATTGCACTTTAAGCCAAATACAAGTTCACAAGAAGGCTAACAACTTTGCTAACAACTTCAACTGCCTAAGAAGGCTAACAACTTCAACTTTATATATACTTGCAAACATTACATTATCTACATACTCACATTTGATTGTATTTTTAACCTAATTTGATTGTAATGCATTAATGTGCATCTTTTGTGAAGCTGCTTTGAAACACGTTATTGTAAAAAGTGCTATACAAATTAACTTGAATTGATTTTATTTGAGCATACGTAACAAAAACTTTAAATAAAATGATCTAATATTTATTATTATCTATCTTTTTCCACTACATTATGTTATGTTTATGGTTGTCTGCAAAATATATCAATATTTTGTATGTAGTTTTTAATACATTAATTCAATCATTTTTTTGGGCTTAGTCACTGTATTAATCCAGAATCACCACAGTGGAATGAACCGCCAGCTTATCCAGCACGTTTTACGCAGCGGATGCCCTTCCAGCTGCAATTTAGCCTACCCAATTCACCTGTACCGCATGTCTTTGGACTGTGGGGGAAACCGGACCACCCAGAGGAAACCAACGGGAACACAGGGAGAACATGCAAACTCCACACAGAAACACCAACTGACCCAGCCGATGCATAAACCAGCAACCTTCTTGCTGTGAGGCGACAGCACTACCTACTGCACCACTGCGTCACCTGTTTTTAATACAAAAAAGTAGATATTTCTATTAATAATAGAAAATTATGCAAATAAAAAAAATATTATTATTATTAATATTTTATTTATATTATTTAATTTTAACCTAGTCATTTTTCTAAATATCTAATTATTCTTTACACCTTTTCATACATAAAACTAATTATTAAATTAAATGTAAAGAATTACAATGCACAAATACATATTATAAAATACTAATATTAGGGATCAAATTTACCTAATGATGCTGACGCTGAAATGCAAATAAAATGATGTGAAAATGTAAAAAAAAAAAAATAATAATAATAATGGATCTGTGACTGTATTAACAGCCTATTCACACAGAGAGTCAGCACCAATGCTTCCCATTCACTTTGAATGGGTGACATCAATCGTTACCGAACTGAAATTGTGGGTCCCTTTTCAAGAGTCAGTGGAAGCGTCAGACAATCAGATTGCTGTATGCAAATACACCAGCTCAGACAGTGGCCAACTGCTGACATATTTTATTGGCTGACACTGCTATGACGATCGCATCAGCCCCAACTTCAGACACGCCCTCCGTCCAGCGTTGACGCTGAAGCCCAGTGTGAATCGAGTGTAAGGGTGTACTCACACTAGGCATGGCTGTATTAAACCTGCTCGATTTTCTCCCCTCTCCCCCGACAGCCCCCACTCACATTCCATTTTACCTTCCGAGCTGGAGCACACTTACGATGATGAGACTGTTTAGCAAGGATCGCACCACTGTAACTGATGATCATCAGTAAAAAAAAAAAAAAAAAAACTCTTCCCAACAGGGAAAACCAGCAACAATCATAAATGCATGATTATATGCTGTCATGGCTTTTCAATTCAATTTACCTTTATTTGTATAGCGCTTATACAATGTAGATTGCGTCAAAGCAGCTTCACATTCAATATTATATTAAATTGTTTCTATAGTGTCAGTTCGATTATTAGAGTTTCAGATCAGTTCAGTTGGTTTAATAATCACTACTGAGAGTCCAAACACTGAAGAGCAATTCCATCGATGCGCAGCTCTACAGATCCCGAACCATGCAAGCCAGTGGCGACAGCGGCGAGGAAAAAACTTCACCAATTGGCGAAAGTAAAGAATTTTAAAAAACCTCGAGAGAAACCAGGCTCAGTTGGGCATGACCATTTCTCCTATGGCTAGACGTCTTGTGCAGAGCTGCAGTCTAGGCGCTGGAGGCTGGAGAATGCTGGACCTCAGCGAAAACTCGTCTGTCCTTGGAGCGTCACATCAGTCTCATGCTTTTCACTCCTACATGACCACCACACAGCAGCTGCTCAGGATGCGGCCTGGTCCAGGATTGTGAAAACCTCAGGATCATCTTGTCGCTGGTCTTGGATCGCATTAGTGGCGCTGCATAGTCTGAGGGCCTCGGGATGAGTACCCCCAGGTGGAAATTTTTTTTTAATTATAATGAAAGCCAATTCTGCAAAAATAGCCACGAACATAATGAAAGGGTAGTCAATTTGCCCAGAGATTACTGTTGAACTGTTTTTAAATTTTAAAGCATTTTCCCAAAATACGTGTCAAAATTAATCACCAAAGACCATTCCATTTGCTGAAACACAGAGAAAACTGTGGCCAAATAAAGACCTAAAATCACACCAGAGTGGTCATAAACATCCCTAAAAGCACACAAGGGTTAATGCACCTTTAAAGCATGTAATGTTGAAATAAAAAAGCAAGCCAGTGGAGCTCTCAGGTAACACAAAAGATCAAATGACGCAGTGAAGTGCAGTAGCGCTGACCTCTTCCTCAACCGCTAATAGTTTTTACAGCTGCATACTGTACGTTCCCTCTCCTTCAGCTCGGGGCCAGTCCGTCACTTTTATTTACATTCTTCTCCTCCCTCACCTTCTCCATCCACCCTATATGAATCAGCTGTTCGGTTGCTCCACATGTCCCCCATCTCAGTGGTGCGACCGCCAACACACTTTACACTCGGCAAAACCTGCACAAGCACTTATAGTACACACAGCTCCCACTGGACAGATTCACAGACATCCTCCACAGCTCCAGCTTTAGGCCCAATCCCAATTCTATTATTTTTTTTTTTTACCTCTTTCCCTTGGCCCTTGAAACAGAATGTGAAGGGGAAGGGCTTCAAATTTACCCCTAAGGAATGGGTACAACACCAGCACATGTAATGATATGTCGTCACGAGCTCTTCATATGAGATCAACGATGGCGACTGCTGTAGTTATTCCAGTTGCTTTATTTATTAATATTTATTTTCTGGAAATCACTGAAGACAATTACATCATGCTATCATAACGATCTGATGTGGCAATAAGATCATAACTGTACTGTGCATTTACACAGTGGCCATATTCATTCAAGTCCTATTAGCATACTTCGGCATATACCCTATGACAGAGTATGTACATTTGTAAAGTGTTTTTAATAAAGAAAGAAAATCTTAGAACCAAATGAATGACATATTCATATGACATATGATATATTTACAGCTCACAGAAATCAACCATCAGTGCACTTTACATTTTTTGGGGGGATGAAGTACTTTTTATTCACTGTATTTATGTTTTCATTTCAAGCACAGATTTAAGTATGTTTCTGTTAGACTGTCCCAAAACAGCAGTGCTCAAACTGTGATGCACGTTAAGAGCACGCCGAACCAAAAGGAGGAAATAAAGACACTTTCAGTTCACACCAAACAGGAAATTAAGCATTTAAAACAACTTATCCTGCTTGATGTTGTAAACTATAATTTTCTTATCATATTGTTTAACTAGATTTGACAAGCAGGAAAATAATGTAGAACACAGAAAAAATACCTTAACAATATGCAAAACATGTGAACCCACATTAAAAAATTACATATAGTAATTTATATTAAATGTTATGGTTTTTTAAAACAATATTATAGTAGAGTGTTAAACTGTAGGTATTTTACGTTTACAATTCTTTATCAATGTATTATTATGTAAATATAAAACGATTAGGACTCCTGTGAATTTTTTAAAAAATTTTTCAAATATTTCTCAAGTAATATTTAATGGAGCAAAGTATTTCTGATAATATTTTTCTCTTCTAGAGAAGGTCTAATATAGGTAGAATAAAAGCAGTATTTAATCCAAAAATAATAATAATATTATTAATAATAATAATAATAAAAACTTTTTAAGGTCAATATTCTTTTTTAAGTAATTTAGTTTTTTAATTGTCTACAGCAGTGGTCCCCAACCACCGGGCCACAAAACAAATCATTAAATTATTTCGGTTTTATTTATTATCAGTGTCTGAACGATCTTTTATTTTAAAAAATCTTTTATTTTGAAAAATGTATTCTCTCGGTAACATCTCGGTCAGTTGAGCGGCCAAATTTAACCTCTAAGTTAGCAAAATGAGTAAGAAACAGACGTCTTTGGAAAGTTTCTTTGCTAAGGGGAAAAGGTCCAGTGAAGGACCCATGAACTGCCAGAGAATAGATCCGCAACTTGGGCTGCACAATTCTGGCTAAAATGAGAATCACAATTTTTTTGCTTAAAATCAAGATCACGATTTTCTCACAATTCTGTAGATGTAAAATAAAGATTAAAATGAGAAGCCTAATATTACTGTAAATTGCTAAACATTAGAATATTATTAGGCCTATGTGTAGGTCTTTTCTTAAAATGCTAAATTTTGTATAGAGTTGGAATGGTGGACTTGACTAGACTTTAAATGTGTCCTGGTCATTAATGCACAGTAAAGTGACGACATTAGAATACAACTATTCATAATTCTGAAGTTGAATTATTATACAGTATTTGAGCGATATGTTTGCAATCTTAATCTTCAAATCAACATTATTAGACATTTTTTTCACTGGTAAAATAAAACATTTGTCATTATCAGATTCCCTCCTGCATTATATTCAATGTTTTAATATATAGGCTAGAGTAGTTATAGTGACACTGTAAAACATTTAATCTCATGCACAACACTTTGTGTTCGCCATGAATGAAAAAAACGCTTGCTGTAATCATAACTTTACAATGCGATATGATCATTTAAATGATGTGCGCTTTTGGTTTCACTTTCACTGGCGAGTGCGCTTATGTCATGGCTGCCGTCACTTTGAGGGAAAAAAATATATACATGCAAATCATACTGTCCGCGTGGCTCCCAATCGATCGCTCTGTGCAACAAACTGAATGTTATTTACAACTTTATTACCTGTTATTCAGAGCCTATGCTGGTTCTGTTCACTAAAGTGGATATTATTCGCAGGCGCATGTACGTCCTCTCGGTAGAGTCAGCTCACATGTGATTTTGCACCCGCGAATGCATCATTACATTAAGACAGAAATGAAAATTTGGGGTGAATTATACCTTAGAAATACAGTATGTGACACTTATAACACTATTTGGAGGTGTCCACGTTGCTGAGCAATGTATATAAAACAATGTGAAGACTTGTGCGACTGCCTTTAAGCTTCCATCAAAATTGAAAATATAATTGGCTGAATCGTAGAGATGCTGGATTAAGATCGTGTGGGGGGGTCAAATCGAGATCACAATCTTTTTCCGATTAATCGTGCAGCCCTATCCGCAACCCTTTTCCGGTTAATCGTGCAGCCCTATACACAACCCATTTCACCAAATCAGGTGAATCCAGCATGTCTACAAGAAGAAGATCAACTGCTGGAGATCGTAAATGACCGCAGCCTTCTAGGGGCCGTTCACATATCGAGTCTTTTCCATGCAAGTTCGTTATTTCTAATGGAGGAGCACATGCACTTGGCGGGACGCACCCAGTTGCTGCGAGCGCAACGTGAGTCCTGTGACAAGACTTGACCGATCAACTTCAGCTTGTATGGAATATACACATTTCTGTAGACTAATTTTCTCAGACAGACACAGAACACGCACACGCTGTAGTGCTTTTTCTTTTTCTACATAAATAAAACTTGTATCAGAGTTACAGCAATGTTTTGTCAGCTTGTCATCCTCTGAGAAAACGGCTGACGGTCGCCTAGCAATCTACGTAAAAATAGCATCCTGAAAAAAATCTAGTAAAATAATCAAGAAATCAGTGATTAGAAATGAGCTATTAAAACTATTATGTGTTACAGGAGGACTTGATAATAATTCTGACTTCAACTGTATATAAAATAAACTTTCAGTGTCTGTAATATAACTTTTATTAATCAATGATATACCAGAAATTCTGTGACCTGTGAGAACCCTGCAAGTCCCTTGTTTGTAAAAGATGCTGAGAAACAGGCCAAGTGTGAGGAACAGTTAACAGTGTCAGAAACTCAATAAAGCTGCACAACACAGCCAGATCTGCACATTTTCCATGGCCTGTCCGCACCTAGAGGCCTAAGAGCTGAAAAGCAGGCATGTGTCTGTAATATTAAGATTGTGCTGATGACTTCTGCAGGTCAGTCTGATGCTGGGTTCACTGCAAGTCAAATATATTAGCTTTCTACATTTCGGGAGTAGTTTGAAAAAGGCGTTCCAGCAAAAAAAATGTAAGAACATTTTGTGTTATATGACCTGCGGTTGGCAATGCTCAGAATATGTAATTGAAAATATGACAAGCTTAACCCTTAGGTGTCTAAGAGGACTTTGGGGGCACTTTAGGTGCTTTTTTAGTTTCTTATAAATATATTAATAGCTAAAGTCAAATGACACTGTATTTAGCTAAATATGTGCTGTAGGATGGAATATGATAGGACAGGATAAACTTATTTTGTTCCTAAGAGTAAATTTGTCTTGGGCAAAAAAGTGCTACGACGTTGCTCTAAGCAGACAATAAAATAAATAAAACAAACTAAAAAAATTAAGAAAAAAAACTCATTTACAAAATAAGACCATCTATAAGATTAGATTTTTTTTTGATTAGATTCAACTTTATTGTCATTACACATGTACAAGTACAAGGAAACGAAATGCAGTAGTCCATATAAATAATGTAATAAATAATAATAAATAATATATAAAAGCAAATAAATATGAAATATATAAAGCACAGAACACAGTCATGTGTTAATATTCAACAAGTGCATTGTTCTTGGTAGACTTCAACAGTTTTATCGAGGTGGGAACAAATGAAAGCTTTAATCTATCGGTCTTACACATTGACATTCTCAGTCTTTTTCCTGATGGTAACAGCTGATATTCACTAAAAAGAGGATGTTTGGAACCAGCACAAATTTGTATTGCTCTTCTCATGACTGCCTGTTCTTATAGAGTCTGTATGGGCTTATATTGTTTTATTCCTATGATTTGCATGGCTGTTTTTTGAATATGAACCAATTTATTTGTCAATTGAACAGACAGATTTCCAAACCAGACTGTGATTCCATAGCAAACAAGACTTTAAAACATACTGTAGCTCGGTAAAAAAACAAGCAAGATATTGCTACCCACCCCATACAATCTTAGCTTTACAAAATAAAGCCTCTGTTGTAGTTGTGTGCACAAGCTGTCAGTAGCTACGAATAATGTAAAAATATTATAATAAAAAAGCATTAAATAATATAAAACTGAATAGAAATATTAATGAATAATGTAAATATATTATAATACAAGATGTACTAAATATATTAATGTTAAATGCATACTGTAAAATATATAATGAAATAAGTTGTAATAAAACTAAATAGAAATATAAAAAAAATTATATGAAATAAATTGTATTAAAATTAAAACTAATAAGAAATATTAATAAATAATATAAAAATTTTGTAATAAAAAATATTGAATAAAATTAAATTAAATAGAAATATTATTGAATTTTGTAAACTTATAATAAATAAATAGTTTTAGATAAAAAAAATTAATTAGAAATATTAATAAATATTGTAAAATATTATAATGGAAAAAATTATAAAATAAAACTAAAACTAAATAGAAATATTAATGAATGTTGTAAACTTATAATAAATAAATTGTATTAAATAAAAATGTAATCAAATAGAAATATTAATGAATATTGTAAAATATTATAATGAAATTAATTGTATTAAATAAAACTAAATAAAAGATAAATTAATAATGTAAAATATTATAATTAAAATTTGCATTAAACAAAATATTGTAAATATTGCATATTGTAAAACTATTAATGAAATAAATTGTATTAACTAAAAATTAAATTAAATATAAATATGAATGAATATTGTAAAATATTAAAATTAAATTAATTGTAATAAATAAAAATTAATGTAAATAAAAATGAATATTGTAAAATATTATAATGAAAAAAATTGTATTAAATAAAACTAAATAGAAATATTAATGCATATTGTAAAACTATTATAATAAAATAAATTGTATTCAATAAAATTTTAATTAAATAGAAATATTAATGAAAATTGTAATATATTATAATGAAATAAATTGTATTAAAAAAACAATAGAAGAATTAATGAAAATATAAAAATATTATAAATTGTTTTAAATAAATATAAAAGTAAATAGAAATATTAATCAATATTGTAAAAAAATATTGTATTAAAATAAACTAATATTAAAAAATAAAAAAGCAAAAAATACTCAAACAAAAGCCAAGCCAAAATATCAATAAACACTAGGAAAGTGCATTAAAATCCACCTCTATCTACAGTCCCATCTCACAGGTCTAATAGAAGAAGAGATACAGTAAATGAGATTGATTTCCTGCAGCGGAGGCAGGTTTCCAGAAGTGTGGAACTGTGTTCGCTCCAAGATGAGTCTACAGGGAGCAGTAATGAATGAAACAGATCAGCAGCCAATAGAAGAGCTGTGATGTTAGAGGACAACTGAGAATTAACACCTTAAACAGGTGTCTATTCAACTCTACAAAAGAGAGAGACTCTTCATTATACAAACACTGCAGCCTGCCTTCAGCCTTAACAGTGAGGCAGAGTATCCCTCATGCACATGAAAGATTTAAGATTCCGAGCACTTGCTAGCTTTAATGTATCTTGTTTAAGCATTCAGAAAAGTGCAGTCCAGAGGAAAAAAGTTTTTAAAGTAAGTCATACAAAGTAGCAGAAACTCTCCTAGAGTTAAGCTGTTGAGCTATACCATTTTTTTATATATTAAGCCCATCTCCGGGTCTAATGCTGTGTTCACACCAGTAATGACATGCGTGAATAAATCGACATGTGAACATTTTGAGTTTACTCGCTTCATCAGCACATCACAATAGAAGCGGATTCGAAACATGGGCAGGGTTTCTGTCTGCTTTTTAGCTTTGTTGCTAAATGGCTAACATGGATTTTAATGAGAGAGTAGCTGTGCTTTATGTGCTTTAGGAAGGCTGAAAAACAGCGTATATTAATTCGGCGCCATGTCTGAGTCCACTGGATCCCTTCAGAGGTGCACCCAGCACTGTGTGTTCATCAGCTCCTCCAGAGACTATACCTGAATGATGGAAGCTTTCAGCGGTGCTTTAGACTGAGGCAAGCCCAGTTTGATGAGCTGTTGTCTGTGTCGGCAGGAGAATTTCCCCTCGGGACACCAACAACAGGGGCTACGTCATAACCAATCACGAGCTTGCTCTTGTATGAGCATGACTAACGTGACGCTGAAGTTCTGTTCTGTGTGAAGCTTTTCAACTTGAGAAATTCGAGTTAAACGCGCAAATCACTTAACTCGCGCCGCCTTATTCGCACGAATCTCGCCATTTGTGCCGACTCATTTACATGTCTATTTGCGTCTTTGTATTGACTTAACATGTACATTTAAAAATGCTTGATGCTTCATCCACATCTGGTGTACTTTTAGCTTAGCATAAATCATTAAATCGGATTAGACCATTAGCATGTCTCTCAATAATGATTTAAAAATAGTCTAATTATGCTAATGTTCTAAAGCCCTGCTCACACATTTATTTATTTATTTATTTATTTATTTTATACAGGGACAATGTACAACATAAAGCTATGAAGCTAATTCACATGTGTAGTCCCTGGGCAGGAAGTTGATAGTACATATACACTTACAGTACAATACATCATAGTCAATAAAATGAAATCAAATCAGTGGTTGCATATTAGATTTTTTTTAAGCCAAACTTTTAGGACAGTTTAAAAATTATAAAAAGTTGTGCCCTCTTTAATACGCACTGGTATTTTCTTCCATCTTTCTGCTGCTCTGACTGAAAACTGATAGTCCAAAAACAGTTCTCTTGAGTTTAACTGAACAATCACCTCAAACCGATGACCTAGTCTGTCCTTTATTGTCCTTGCAGACAATCACACGTTGTTTGAGAGGTGGTGGTGCAAGACCATTAATATTTTATACATATATAAGAAATTGTCGAAGGTTAGTAATGTATGTTGTTCAATACAGTTACAGTAATGATAGCTCCTTGGTATTTTAGCTAAAAGTTTTAGTTTGTTTTAATTAATATACAATGGCTTTAATGCTGTAATGTTCGTGCGGGCTCAGCTTGTAGCACAATAGGATAAATGAGAGAAAATCATTGTATTCATAGAAAGTTTAACAGCAGCCATTGCTAACTGATGCTTGATGTTTCTATAAATCCTCAGGCTTGCTGTTTTGGAAAGCTTCTTTATTTTCCCCATAATATTTTTATTTTCGTTTTCAGTTTGTACACATTGAAATATAACATTTTGCCTAAAAAAAAAAATTACAACAATAACCTAGTTGTATTCACAAATTATACAAAATATGAGGATAGATATATATATATAATGTTTCTTTAACCAGATAAAAACCCATCGAGATCAAGATCTCATTTACAAGGGTGACCTGGCCAAGAGGTCCGCAACACACAATTTAAAATAATATTAAAATAAAATATGATATTAATAATAAGAAAATTTGATAATGTAAAAATAAAGTTTAGTTGTTCAGCTCTATATTACAATATGTTAAAAACACATACATTGAGAAATGGACTGTTGTATATATTGACCATATTCTTCACATATGAGTGGACAGCCACTGGAACTTTTCTTTTTGGCTCCAGACTTCCATTCTCATTCACTTCCATTGATTTTAGACAGTAAAAAGGCTGGGTATACTGCTTGATGTTGCAAACATTTTCTTCATATTTCCATCATGTTATGAAGTAGTTTAACCATTTTCTGATGTTTATTATTCCAACAATTTCTCCCATAGGCAACTGAATTGGAAGTTCTAAAACACAGGTGCCCAAACTCGGTCCTGGAGGGCTGGTGCCCTGCAGATTTTACCTTCAACCCCCATTAAACACACAACCAGCTAATTAAGCTTTATGTAGGTGTAACCGCGCTGGTCCTATGCCACCCAACCTGCTCCGAGCTGGTATCGAACCGGCGACATTCCGCATGGGAGTCAGTTGCTCTAACAAGGAGGCTAAAGACCATGGCCTCTTTTTGTCATTAATGGTAATCTATTCAAACATGACAATAATAATCATACTGAGTAGTAGGTACAGCAAATACATATTGAAGAATGTATCAATACAGAACTATAAGACCTGAACTGCATTGTTCACCAAAAATTATTCATCAACTTCTTTCTCTGTTAATTTCACTTCTTTGATATAACTAGTAAAATGACTCCATATGTTTTCAAATACACGCTGTTTAGCTTTTAGTCAAGCGGCAACCTCCCGCTCTCCCTCGGGAAGCCAATACGGAAGTAACTAAAACTGCAATTCATCGACTCGCCTTGGGGGGCTGGCTCCAGGAAGTCCAAGTGCTTTCTTTCTGCATTGGTAAACTGACCGTTTTTACAGCCGATAAAAACATGTTTACAGCCTGGTACAAACGATGGCTTTGGTGCATATAGCTATGATTATCCTTCATGACAACTGTGAGGGGGGTGAACTTTTTTATAACTCATCAGTTTCGTTTTTATTAAGTTATATTCAGTTTGCATAATTAAGGGCGTGGCCACTTGAGTGACAGCGAAGTCTAGCTGCTCGCTGTCTCGTCACCTCAGCTGATCCTGGCTAATTAGCCACTGAACTCGGTATATACATCGTATTTTTGTTTTGGTTGATGTTTCTTTACACAGTCATTTGCCTTTTGGAAATTTTTTTTCTACAATTATCAGATGATATTGCATGCTGTGTGGACTTAATTGTGCTTACAAACCGTTCAAGTTGCCTCCATTTCCCAGGTGAGTGAAATTATATACTGATATACCATATCTATGAATGTATTCGTTTTATTTAAGATCATTTATCATTTATAATGTTCTTTAGACCTGTAATGCACTTCAGGATCTGACAGATTGATCATTTGAAGCGTTGCCATACAGTGTTAGTGCTGGATTTTATAAATAGCCTTGCATTTACTAACACAGACTACATATATCTGAAGTGTTTGGAAGTAAGTTGCGTTTTACTCCTGTAGAAAAATGTCACAAAAACAATGTTTAGTGGCTCAATGTGTTACAACAGTGTTTTTAAAAGTCTAAACATTTTATTGATATAGTTTTCAACCAAGCACTTGTGGTCAGAACATAAACAAGTCTTGGGTAATGAAGTATTAAAGTTCTCCCAAAGTAAAAAGTCTGTCTAAGCCAGGTCTAAGCAAAATGCTGAGAATCCAGCATGCGTCTGTGGCTCCGCTCACTCTCCGCCTCTTTGCCCTTGTTTGGTATCCCACGTTTGGTGCGATGACGCGCTAACAAAATAGTGACGATTGGCCACGCCTACTTGTAGCTTCTTTTGCAGTGTTCAGAAACCTATGGGTGATGTCATGGATACTACGTCCATATCTTTTACAGTCTATGCTTTTAGTATACAAGTTATTTTTTCTAATGGCAGGCTTGACAACATTTGTCTTATCCATCGAGTAGTGTTTGGTCTTTGCATCTTTGTCCATAGCAAAGCTACACATCTTTTGGCATAAAGCAAGCTAAATACTTTTTCGCTTCTACTATAATTTGAGTCCTCTGGGTATAAGCCCAGCAAAAAAGCTTAGGGTCCAGGAGGATTTGTTTTGAAATGATATTTTCACTTATGACTCTTACCTCTTGCCAAAATAAATTAATCTTTGTACACTGCCAAATACAGTGAAACAAGGTTCCTCTAGATTCCAAACATTTTGTACAGATATCTAGTATATTTTTATTATATTTATTTAATTCTACTGGTGTTACATATGTCCGCATTATCCATTTATATTGTATAAGTTTAAGACGTGAATTTATAAACATAGTGTGAGCCTTAGTTGCAGGCTTCTTCCCAATCTTCATCCAAAACTTCAGATTGTAAGGCCCAATCCCAAATCTACCCCTTAGCCCTTCCCCTTACCCCTACCCCTCGTTTTACGCGTTCACGTCAAAGGGTAGTGGTGTTCCAATTCTCTTTAGCTTGAAGGCGTAGGGCTAAGGGCAAAGGGTATACAGCCCTTCGAACAAAGATTTTTCAGGAGCACACTTGAAACGGAGGGGTAAGAAATTTCCCAGAATACACCTGGCAGTATTGCTGAACCCGGAAGTAAGGAGATCCACAAATTAGTATTACGACAAACAAACACATGTTTTAATATATTCACAACCGCGTTTGTGTTTTACGTCATGCTTTAAAAAAAACGAGAAAAAAACCACTAAATTTTGCGATCTATAATCCCTAATAACTCCTGTACAGCAGTCCCACAACATTCTGACACTTGATAACACTCGAATACCCTGTCAGAAAAGTCTAGTGGCTGAGAATGATCATTTTACAGTGTCTGCTATAATGTTAATGTTTTCGTGTGTTTACATATATGAATATGGCCACTGTGTAAATGCGCAGTACAGTTGCGATCTTATTGCCACATTAGATCGTTATGATAACATAATATATGCCTTCAGTGATTTCCTGAAGATAAATACCAAAAACTACAGCAGTCGTGATTGTCTGATCTCATATGAAGCAAGAGATGGCGATGACGTACTGTATGATGACGTGTGCAGGTGTTGTTGTGCTGTCCCAATTCTTAGAGGCAAGTATGAAGCCCTTACCCTTAACCCTTGGTTGTAAGGGCCAAGAAGAAGGGGAAGGGGTACAAAAATGGAATTGGGATTGGGCCTAAATCTTCCTTCCATGCATTCAACTTACATTATGAATTTTCGGGTGAGTTCATTGTCAGCAAACTATAAAACTCTGATATGATACCTTTTCTCAGATTATCTTTTATCATCATGTTTTCAAAAAAAAGAGTGGGGGGGTCTATTAAGATCATTATCTTGATTTGCTTCAACAAAACTTCTTAATTGAAGATATTTGAAAAAAATAACGTTATTAAGATTAAATTTAAGCCTCAACTCTTCAAAGGACATCACGCTATCTGAATCTGTCAAGTAAAGATCTTGAATCATTTTAAGTCCTTTTTACTCCCACATTTTGAATGTTGCATCTGATCTTCCTGGTACAAAGAACCGTAGGCAAAATTGAGATAGTGAATGTGTGTTTTTAGATATCTGTGTAGATCAAACCATATCTTTAACATGTGTTTTACAATTGGGTTTTTTAGTTTGTTTGCATAGTTTTTTTTGCCATGTCCGAATATATGTATGAGGGAAGAGGTAAGATTAAATTATAAGATTCCATTTCTGTCCAATGTGGAGATTCACTTGTTGAGAAGTAGAACATTTAGACATTTGAGTCCAAATTTGACATTTGGACATATTCAGTTTGGACATTTTAAACCTCCTCTTGGAAAGCTTCTTAATGTGTTTTTTAAATTTAAATTAGAGTCAATAATTATACCTAAATATTTAAAATGATCAACAATGTTTATTACTTCTCCAATAACTAAAATATCTGAGCAATGCTCCTCAATTTTCTTGATTTTAAAAAGAAAACGTGCAATTTCAGCAAATGAGACAAATTTGGGAAATCCTGAAGAGATTCCTCTAATGCTTTGCTAAAACTGTGGTCTTTGATTGTTGGTTTGATATATTCACAGACAGCCGCTGCGATTAAATTTTCTCTGCAATGAAGTTCTGGCAGATTGAGAAGATTTCTGACTCTTTCCTGTGGTGTTATTCAGCCGAGACGAGCGTCAGACATGATGCAGCAAAACTTTCTTTCGTTTCAAATATTTATGACACTGCAGAATTCAGGGCTTCCAGCAAGAACGGATGATTCATAGCAGAGACGTACCTTATAGCGCATCTTTGGGCACGAATGGACGTAGAAACCCAGATAGTAGTAGGCGAGTTTGGGCGACTGCTGCTGCAACTGCCTGGTGAAGGCAATCTCCCTGCAGACACAACAACAGCAAAACATTACACTTTAGCTTTACAGGAGCATGGCTCATGCTATGAAACAAGCAGCCAGATTACCAGTGTCAAGGTTCGAAATTGCGACCATTTTAGACCTCATAATATATTTGGGAGCATTTGTGCGACTGCATATAATGGTTGTAGTGCGACCTGTTTAGATTTTTTTCTTAAAACGTGCTGAATAAAAACTAAAAACGCGTCTTCCCTGCCGCTATGTTGGTTCATATTAGCTGTCGATCACTCAAGGCTTTCCGCTGTCAGATGACACAGGGAGCTTTTGTGACTGCGGGAAATGTAAACGGCTGAAGAGTGAAAAGTACACCGAATCTCAAGTGTTGCATTCTCTGCGTGTTCAGCGCATATGTCCGCTAAATGTAAAATCTAACACTGTACACATCATCGCCAAAGAAGCTCGCCTTTACTAAGTTTAAACCTATAACAAATAACAGTATTGCGCCGGCGGTCATTGCGAGAATCCTGCTCTGCCCCCCTCATATATTGGGTCGGCTGACTCGCCTGCTTTACCACAAACACAAAAAAATGAAAATCAGCGCATAACGAGACTGAGCATTTACAATGACACAAACCCAAACCAAAACTTTTAAAAGTGAGACTTTTCTGACTTTCTTTTGTCTATTCTTTCTTGGGATGTATATTATTTTTCTATTAAATTACTGATGACTGCTTTGCAGCTTTCAGCCTTGAATTAAATGATTTATTATAATATTTCATTTGTTTGGTAGTAGAAATAGTATTTATTAAATTGACATGCATATAAAACAATAGTAAAAAATAAATATTTCTTACTGCAATGCTTCATTTTTGTTTGATGCAAACCATAAATTTATTTTTCATAAAGTAACAGTAGGACTGTTTTGTAGCACATAACTTGCATTCAAGTACATTCAAGGCAGCATGATGATGAGAAATGTAATTCACTGTTAGTATTATTGTCATCATCATCATTAATACTATTTTATAACTATTAGACATTCATTTTGGAATTATTGCACAAATATTAAGTCATCACGGCATTAGTTAGATGATTGTTTCTGGTTTTTGGTCATCCTAATTGATGTTGTTTTCAAATACAATAAATCCCTTAATATACAATCTGCAGCGGTGCTCATTTATTTTTGGTGGGTGCTCCTAATTTTTTTCTGCTGCTCCTGAATTTTTTCTGGTGCTCCTAAATATTTGAAGTTGGGAGCACTGGTGCTACCAAGTATAAAAAAGTTCATTACGAGCCCTGCGGTGTAGTTTGAAATGACTAGCTTTGCACTAAAAGTTCAAGGAAACTACATGAATTAGGCCTGCACAATATCACAATACAATGTGCAAATCTACAATAGTCACATCGCATCATTTGTGGAGTTGTTGCAAAGTTTAATATAGTCTAATAATATGAAAGACTTTTATTTGAATGGGGATTTTTTAAGGCCTGTGACTTTTGGCCACAACAAATTACAAAGTCGGTCTCCTTAATGTAGATTGTTTAATTATTTAATGCAATAGAATAAAGATTATTTAGTGTTATTTTACATTTGATTTACATTTGATCAATACTGTTAAAATCCAACCGAAAACCATAAAGCATTGATCATCAACAGGCCGTTCAATCTGACCCGCGACTGGATTTTAGCAGAAACAGGTTTTAGCAGAAGTGAAGACTGGGTGGGGTGTAGGCGGAGTGCACGTGACGTGTGTGTGATGAAGAGCAAGGAGGGATGCGGTGGAGAGGGGTGCGTGACGTATTTAAGGAGCGGGAGGAAGACGCACGATTTCCGGGATATTATCATTCGTTTGCGGGCATCCAGGAGTCTCTATGGATTTGCGGGAGACTCACAGAACTTCCGGGAGACTTGGGATGTCTGCCTCAGGACTTAAAAAAGGAGGAAAAACAATCTGGCACAACTTAAAATAGCATGGTAAATAAATAACATGGTAAAAGAACAAAAGAGGTCACAAATACCGTTCGCACATCAAATGAAACGTTAAGTGGGCTTGAATTCAAATCTCAATGCTGAAACGGGCTACTCACAGTGCTTAATCAATAGCTAAAGTTACATTTCTCCTTGTTGACTTAGCCTAATTAAGTTGAGGCAAAATATCTATCACTCCTAGTGGTTGACTGTGGTATAGGTGATGGGAGCCTGAATCAAATGCCTTCAGTTTTGTAATGAAATTGAAAAAGTATAAACATTAAACATAATGTTAAGCCAAAATTAGATTTTTTATTAGATTTTCTTCTTGTTGGTCCCGCCCCCAAGGAGACTGTCTGGAAAAACTCTGGCCCTCTGACAAATTTAGTTGAAGACCCCTGCCATAAAGCGTTGTTTGTTTAATGTTTTTATCTTTCTTCTATCTGTACTTTAATTCATTTTCATTCATTCATTTTCTTTTCGGCTTAGTCCCTTTATTAATTTGGGGTCGCCACAGCAGAATGAACCGCCAACTTATCCAGCACATTTTTACGCAGCGGATGCCCTTCCAGCCGCAACCCATCACTGGGAAACATCCACATTCACACTCATACATTACGGTCAATTTAGCCCAATTCACCTATAGCGCATGTCTTTGGACTGTGTGGGAAACCAGAGCACCCGGAGGAAACCCACGCGAACACAGGGAGAACATGCAAACTCCACACAGAAACGCCAACTGACCCAGCCGAGGCTCGAACCAGAGACCTTAATGCTGTGAGGTGACAGCACTGCCTACTGCGCCACTTTGTCGCCTTTAATTCATTTTATTTTGCATAATTGTGTATATTTTCTGCATATCATTACAATCAATGTAACATTTAAAAAATTCTTTCCAGATAGTCATCTTGTAAAATTATTTTCATATCACAATATACATCGCAGAAAAAATAAATATCGCAATGTCAGTTTTTTCCCAAAATCCTGCAGCCTCATGTTGTTTCATGCTGATTTACTGCAAAAAAACCTGCAAATTATTAATTGCTTACATGACATGTTTTGTTCATCTGATAAAAAGAAGTCAAATGAGAATATATGGATTATGGTAGCTTTTTTAAATAATAATAAAAAAATATTTTGACACTTAAAGTGGACCCATTATGCCCTTTTTACAAAATGTAAAATAAGTCTATGTCCCTAGGAGTGTTTGTTTAAAGTTTCAGCTCAAAATATCACACAAATAAATGTGTGTAACTCTTTAAAACTGCCCCTTTTAGGCTATGATCCTAATTGTGCCATTATGGTGACTGTCACTTTAAAATCAAATGAGATTGTGCTCTTTTTAAAACAGGGCGGAGCTACAACTGCCAGTGTGTCAGCATAGTGGCAGATACAAAAACAAGACTAACGTCCTATGCTAACGAGGGAGAGATGGTCACTAGTGGGCGGGGCTTTCCTCCTCTAATGACACGTACAAAGGAAGAATGTCAATCAAAGTGTTTCTGCAGACTGTTTTCATCAAGTGTGATTATAAAAAATTAAATAAATACATTTTTATCATTAGAAGCTGGTTATATTTATACACTGCTGCCACACAACTGTGTTTAAACCCCTTATAAAGGAGATTTTTGCATAATAGGTCCCCTTTAATATTGGACATAAAAGTAATTTTGACTAAGTAATTTATACATTAAACGTTAGTCACATTATTCAGAGATATTTTGGAATGACTACAAAAAAACATTCATCTTGGTTAATAACTCTAAAAAAAATGTACAATTTCTTAATAACAGTTTAAAAGTATAGTTTAGTAGATAGTAAAAAATATCATCAATTAGTCACAACATTTCTTTTATGCTAATCATATATCACTGAACTAAATAATTGTGTTTCCATTTATTTTCGAAGTTAGACAAGCTGTTTTAACTTAGTTTAATGTAAATTAAGTTAAAATTGTTCATAAGGTTGCTTTGATCCAACTTAAAAAAGTAGCCAAACAGCGTAGTTAATGTTAACATATTTACTAACATGATCAAACAATGAACAATACATTTCATTTTCCTTCGGCTTAGTCCCTTTATTCATCAGGGGTCGCCACAGCGGAATGAACCGCCAACTATTCCAGCATATGTTTTACACAGTGGATGTTCTTCCAGCTGCAACCCAATACTGGGAAACACCCATTCACACTCATTCACACACACACACTACGGACAATTTAGTTTATTCAGTTCACCTACTGTATAGCGCATGTGTTTGGACTGTGGGGGAAACTGGAGCACCTGGAGGAAACCCACGCCAACATGGTGAGAACATGCAAACTTCACACAGAAATGCCAACTGACCCTGCTGGGACTCGAACCAGCGACCTTTTGCTGTGAGGTGACAGTGCTAACCACTGAGCCACCATGTCACCCTATGAACAATACATTTATTACAATATTTACTGCCTTTGTTACTTAATTCTACAATTACAACACACTGTAAAAATGCTGGGATTCACACATTTGATCTGTGTTTGGACAACATGAAAGACTTAAGTTAGCTTATTCGTCTTTAAAAATTTAAGTGGATTGAACATGAAACAATTAAGTTGTCCTCCCAAAAAGCTCAAGAATCGTGTTGTTTCAGTTCATTTTAAATAAGTAGTTGAACAAACAGTAAACCTAATTTATTTTAGTGCATGTAGCATCGGGAAATGACGCACAGAATCTCAAAAGATTTAATCCAGATCATCCCGTTTAAGCATTTAAATCTAAAAGTGGCTAAAACAGGAAGAGGAGGAGGAGGAAAACAAGGGGGAGCTGAGAAAATAAAAAGAGGAGGTAAAATAGAGGAGATTTATACTTCCTCCTGCGAGCAATCAATGAGCTCTCTCACTCTCTCTTTTCTCTTCTCGCTTTATTCCCAGCACAAACACGTTTCTCTCTTTTGCTTAAATAAATTTTGCTCTTTCTTCTCTCTTCTTCAGCATTTTGGGCACCTCATACTCTCCGTCTTCCCAAAAATTAGGAGGTGATTTTTTTTCTCCTTCCAGCAGGCAAATAAAAAGCAAGAAGCAAACAAGAAGAGAGAGAGAGAGAGAGAGAGAGAGAGAGAGAGAGAGAGGCACAATAAAATGAACGCAAAATAAATAAAAGAAAAATGATAAGAAAAATGTCAAAGGAAAAAAAAAAAGCAAAAATGAATGCTTTCTTTATATTAAAAATATAATGTTAAAATTATAGTAATAAATGTACAGTGATTAGATTTATAACCATTTTGGCACATAGATTGATTTTACTGAATTGGAAATGAAAAGATCCTCCACATTGCTCCACATTGATGAAAAATATCATCTTGCCTGCAACTTGAGAAGCTAAGACTTGTAAGGAAAATATAACTAAGAATTTTCATGTAATATGGAATCCATTTGAGTACTTTAACAAGAAAGCAGTGACTGAACCCTAGAAACACCTCAAATCCCCCCTAATATTGTTTTTTTTTCTTCTTCAGCATTTCGTGCACCTCATGCTTTCCGTCTTCCCAAAAAATAGGGGGTGAGGTTTGTTTTTGTCCTTCTAGCAAGCAAATGAGAAGAAAAGAGAGAGAGAAGCACAAGCTAAATAAAAGTAGTGGAAAATGAAAGAGAAAAATAGCAAAGGGAAAAGGAGCGAAGACAAACAGTGAGGTGCTGGAAGGTCATGCGGTCGCTGCCAGGTTCCCGGGTTCCCATCCCCTGCTGACAAAGCCTGGCTCTCCATGAATGAGAGACGGATAAGAAGAGGCTGTGGAGCCCATTCACAAAAAAAGATGGAGAAAGAGAAAGGGACAGAAAGAAAGGGCAGTCCCCCCCTCCCCCTCCTCCATCTGAAGCCCGGTCCCCACCCGCTCGCGCTGGCAGCAGTTTGAAGCCTCCATTATCTCCTCTTCAGCCGCCTGACACCCCTACACAAGCCAATTATACCACAGTGCTCACCACGGACAAGACGCCTGCTTAATATTAATATCACACACACACACACACACACACACACACACACACACACATACATCGTGGGCAGTGTATAGACAGAGAAATGTGGTCCACACAACACAGTGCAGAAGTACTACTGAAGATATAAACAACTTGGAGGTCAACGCATACATATAAATGGGTTAAGTTTTCTGTAGTATATGCAATATTAGCTGCACTGCCTTACATATAATGATTGAATATAAAGCAAGGTTAGTTTGTTTTAAAATATTTATAATTACTCTAATTTACAATTATATATATATATATAAATATCTTGCACTCACACACACACATACACACACTTCCACACTCACTACTACAGGCAACCTAAACACATTCAAAGACAATAATATGTTTCTGTGCTGTTTGTGTTAAAAGAAATCAAATAACTGATTGAAAGAATCTGCAGCCTGAATGCTTGTAAACTTGAGCTGGTAGGTAGTGTAGCCTAGTGGTTAAAGTGGTTTAGATTAGTAGCCAAAAAGCTGCAAACCCAGACTAGATTGGGCATCAAATGCCCAAGCAGATTCACTTTTAAGCATTAATTCAACAAAATTTCAAAAGTCATGGGAGATGTAGATGACTTTGTTTCAGTAGAATATTAACAAAGAATCTTGGCTGACACTAGCTGTGTTTCCATCCAAAAAATGTGAATTAATTTTATGAGAAAAACTGAAATATCGCATAAAAGACATGCAAATAAAGCAAAGTTTCCATCTAACAAATCAAAGAGAACAAAATCGTCACTTTCTGATTAACTGGCGCAAATATCTAAAGTAAAAACTGAATTTTTTGCGGTAGGAGAAGCTGCGTGAATCTTTTCTTAATTTAATAAATGACTTGTGCCTCAGAAGACAATGCCGACATGCAATAAACATGTGGTGGTCAGTGTTTCCTTTAGGATTTTTCCCAGCTGTGGCGGCAGACTCTGTTGGGCCTTTTACACAGATCTAAAAACTACCTTGGGCGTTATTTCAATGACAGATGTTGTGAGCGCAGTATTACAAGCCTAGATCGTATTTACGTAATACGAGCATGCGGATCTCTTCGCTTGCGTGCTGATTTCCTCTGTTCATGCACAAATCTTCTTGCACACCCTCAAATATACGCTGCTTAAGTGCAGATTTTCTTGTGCGCTCCCAAATAAACACTGCTGAAGTGCGATTTAGTGCATTTATGTAACAAGTATGTCTCCAACATTTATTAGATTTGCTCGGAATATTTATGAATGTCTCCAATAGACCTACCGAGCTGCATTAATGCGTCCTGAAGTAAAGTGAAACGGCCATAAATTCCAGCAAGATAAAGACATCTATACATTTTAAAGTATTATAAAGCATTATCTTATTATGGAAACTGTGTTCATCTTAACTGAAAGCTTCGCCGTGTTTGCTAGCCTCACGCATATCGCACCTGTCAGTCAGTCAGTCAGCATGTCACCTTAAAGGGTTAAAATGACGCACAGCATTACTACGATTACAGAAAAGTTTGCGCTGTTATAATTCACTTACAGTACCTTTTAACACGTTTTGGTGCGATTATAAACCGCTATTAAAAAACGATCAATGACTGTTTTAAGTGAGTAGTAATGTAGCAGTGGCAGGGTAAATTTTAGTGTGGCGGCCCGCCATGGAAGAATGAATGTAGCGGAAACCATGGTGGTGTTCGAAGGCATGAGACACAGAGCAACAGTTCTGGAGGTCATGAATAATATATTAACACTAATACTGAAACTGTTAAGGCATTTTAGAATGACCAGAACAATTTCAGATGTTTTAGTGTGCTCAGCCTGCTGGTTTGTCCATTCACATACATTTTATCATCACATGATCCCTTATAACAAAATCACATAACTTTAATGTGAATACTGGAATTTGTTCAGTAAAAGTTTTTGCATCATAGTTTATGCTCATCTGTAATTATTGAATAAAGTTTATCCTACTCAGTTATGTGTATACGTTTTTAAAAATGTATTGCATCTTAGTGTTTCCATCAACCATTTTTTATGCTCAAATCCAAAATGTGCATAAAAATAGTTAAATGGAAACCCAGCTACTGTGGTCTTTGGAGTTGCATAAAATGCAAGTCAATGGTTACTGTCACTTTGAGGGTGCTTTCACACCTAGACTTTCGTTCCGGAACCTGGCACATTTCCCCATTAGCGTAGTTCATTTGGCATATGTGAATCCAGCAATCACGCTCGGATCCGCACAAAAACAATCGGTCTGAGATCGCCTGAATGAGGTGGTTTCGGCTCGACTGAAACGAACTCTGGAGCGGATCGATTGTAGTGAGAAAGCAATACGATCCGAGCCAGGCTATATCACAGTGTTTTATGGATATGTAATAGACATATATGGCAATATGAAGAGAGAATTAAGAGTAGCGTGGGATGTCATTCCTACACTCAAAAATATATATATTTTTTTTGCTCGTTTAAAATTCTTCTTTAAAATGAGCTGAACCAACAAAATTCTTGAGATTTCATTGGGACAACTTAATTTTAATTTAAAATTATGTTCAATCCACATGAATTTGTTAAAAGTGTTAAGCTAACTTAATAGATTTGTGTTGGGTCAACATGAATAAATTGTGTGTTTTTTACAGTGTATGCGCAAATGTACATTTCATGTCAAATTCGAAAGTGAAAGCATGTTAACTATTAACGAGAGCTTCCGTTAGGAACTGCAGTCTTGATTTATCTGTCATTTCTCTCAATAATGTAAAGCATATAATGCATAAGCCAACTGCTATGCAAGAGCAAGTCTTACCTCTGATTTATATTTGGCGACGACGTCTGTGGGTGTCACCATTCAAAATGAAAGCGGAGCTTTTCGCTTATGTCTTATTGCTCATCATCATAAATTAAAATAAGGGCGCATGACAGCTGAGCGGGACTCTGAAAAATAAAGCGTGAAACTCTGACCAATGTGAGGAGAGTTTACTCGCATGTGACTTGTTTTAGGTCTTTTGGTATGTTTAGAAACTTTGCCATGTGAAAGCGAACCGCACCAAGAACATAGAGCAACATTGTAACAATTTTAATCCCTGTTTCGGAACAAGAGAATCGATCTACAGGTGTAAAAGCACCCTGAGAGTCAAAAAAGCCTATAAAGACAAGAGCAAATTAATACCAGTGGCTCCTGATGATACCTTGAGGTGTTATAAAGCAAAATGATCAGTCTTTGCAAGAAACTGAACAATATTTAAAAAAAAAAAGATTCATTGGATTTACTACATTTATTTAAGGTAAGTGGTTGCAAACAATTTATATGAGCTGAATGTAAACAAACATATTAAGCTAAACATGACTCATTTGTTTGTTTAAATTTAGCTCGTATAAATAGTTTGTAACCACTTACCTTAAATAAATGTAGTAAATCCAATGAATCCTTTTTTTTTCAGTGCAGGAGGGCTAATACATCGCTGTATGTAAAATCTATAAACAGTGGTCAGATATACTGACCTGAGAGCAGAGTAGGTGCCCAGTGAAAGCGGGGAGAAGTCAGGGTGGTAGTACAGATACACAGATGACACACAAGAGGGCAGGATGTCCAAAACGCCCACGGCTACTATTCTGCCATCCAACCAGTACTGCTGATGAAACGAGCCGTATCCCACATCAGGACCATCAGGAGCAGTCTCAGCCTATGAGAAACAGAGAGTTCATTTAATCAGACGAGAATAACAATACATCATTTAGGATGCCAAAAGAAAACACTACATACTGTAAGTCAAAGTCTTATTTTGGTTTTAGTATCAAAATAAACGTATGAAAGTGGATGTATATTCATAGAGTATTAAGTAAACGGTCTAATTTAAAGGGGACCTATTATGCTCTTTTTTCACAAGGTGTAAAATAAGTTTCTGATGTCCCTAGACTGTGTATGTGAAGTTTCCACTCAAAATACCACACAAATAATGCTTTATAACTCTTCAAAATTCCCCCTTTAAGGCTTTGAATTAAGCCATTTTGATGACTGTCGCTTTAAATTGGAATGAGATTGTGCTCTTTTCAAAAGAGTGTGGAGCTACAAACACCTATAAACGCCATAGCTGCAGATTCAAAACTCTAATGGCGGACGGCTGCTTCTCACTCTATGATAATGAGAGAATGAGACGGTTACTAATGGGCGGGGCTTTCCCCCTCTGATGACATGTACAAAGGCAGAATGTCAATCAAAGTGTTTCTGCTGATAACCAAGTGTGATTATAAAACACAGAATTAATAAATGTTTATCATTAGAGGCTGGCTATATTCACACGCTGTTGCCACAACAGTCCTTAACCACATATAAAGGTGATTTTTGCATAATAGGTCCCTTTAAATGTTGAAAATAACTTTTTGTGACAATAAAATGCCAAATATGACAATATTAAAACCTATAATGAATAGGTAATCAGTTTGATCTATTTTTTGTTCTATTAGTTTGCCTTTTATAATGCTTTTGTTCAACCACAATTCAAAAACAATATCTGACTTTCATTATTTTCATTGGTCATTTTTGATCAATTATTACTTTTCAGATTCAAGTTATTTCAGGGACCTTCAATGGAAAAGTAACAATTTTGTCCACGTTTGTATGCGCACACACACACACACACACACAAAAATAAATAAATACATTGCTGTTTGCCCAGACTAAGGCCCAATCCCAATTCTATTTTTGTACCCCTTCCCTTTGGCCCTTGAAACAGAGTGTGAACGGGAAGGGCTTCAAAATGTACCCTTAAAAATGGCACAGCACTACAGCACCCATATGTCATCGAGATCTCTTGCTTCATATGAGATCGATGACTGCGACTGCTGTAGTTATTCCAGTGGTGTTATGATCATGTTATCATAACGATTTTATGTGACAATAAGATCATAACTCTACTGTGCATTTACACCATGCAATGTTGTGGGTCTACTATACAGGAGTATTATTATGGATTATAGATAGCGAAATTTTGCGTTTTTTCATTCATTCATTCATTTTCTTTTCGGCTTGGTCCCTGTATTAACCAGGGGTTGCCACAGCAAAATGAACCGCCTACTTATTCAGCATATGTTTTACGCAGCGGATGCCCTTCCAGCTGCAACCCATCACTGGGAAACACCCATACACTCATTCACACACATATACTACAGACAATTTAGCTTACCCAATTCACCTATACTACATGTCTTAGGACTTGTGGGGAAAACCGGAGCCCCCGGAGAAAACCCATGCAAACACGGGGAGAACATGCAAACTCCACACAGAAACGTCAACTGACCCAGCCGGGACTCGAACCAGCTACCTTCTTGCTGTGAGGCGATCGTGCTACTTACTACGCCACCGTGTTGCCCATTTAGGGGGTTTTTTTTAGCAAACAATTTTGTAAAATTATGCAGTTATGAATGTATTAAAACATGTGTTTGTCGTAAAAATTCGTAATAATAAAAAAATTAATTATTTGTGGATCTAACTTCAACTTACACATTTCCAAATGAGTATGATCATGCACATCAACTAACATGGCAGAAAAACTATTTGTGGAATACAGTTTGTTTCTCTTTGTGATCCTGTGTAAAAGTGAGTCAAATCAGTCCTCAAACATTTTGAGAGTCTGTGTTTGTAAAGGAACACAGGGTGTACAGTAGCTTACTAATAGTTCCCACATGTGGGCTGAGAGCTGTCTCTCTCTGTGTGTAGCGGAGTCCATGCCAGGCACACACAAACTACAAGAGGCAATTTAATAAAAACCCTTGCACGAACAAAATCAATCTCCACGCTGAAATCCTGTGTGAATTTTTTTACCGTTTAAAATGTGTGTATAAATCAGGGGCGGCAGTGAAGAAAAAAAAACAACTACTGTTGAGTCTGAAGATGAAAGCACACATTCCTTTATGTGACATGAGTGCAGTCGTGTCTGAATATACGTCTGCTGTTTTGGACAGCCGTAAAACCCCAAACCGTTACCTGCACCAGATCGTATTTCCCACTCAAACTTTCATGCTGGCTTTTTTCAATCAAGCGGTTTATCGAGGAGGGCGCTTTATTCACTGTAGTCCACCAATGAGGCACTTTATTCACCCTAGTCCACCAATGAGACTTCAATGGTTTGGGTGGGAGGGAAAGCGCAGAGCCGTAGCTGTAACATGATCTCTCCGCGGCCCATCTGGGTTCAGTTAGACCTGCAGGAAAGCGGCTCGTTATCACAACACCAGGGGAGCCACTCGGGCCAATCCCTTCAGTATGAGGAGCTTTAGACACCGCCGTGCTGCGGTCACTCACCTCCAAATTAAAACCAACACAGAAACATCACAACTGCCACTCACTTCACAAAAGCCCTATACTATTAAAAACAAAGTGTAACTCTAACAAAAGTAAAAATGCTTCAAATTACTTTTTTATGAGTTAAAACAACACAATTTTTACATTTTTAGCCAGCAGCTAGCTCTCTGTAACTCTCACATGGTCGCCCAATGTAGCTAAGCAAGGCTGTGCCCGGTCAGTACCTAGATGGGAGACCTCATGGAAAAGCTAGGGAAGTGGTGTTGGTGAGACCAGCAGTCTGTGTGGGTCCTAAAGCCCCAGTATAGTGAAGGGGACTCTATACTGCTCAGTTAGAGTCGTCTTTTGGTTGAGATGTTAAACCTGGGTCCTGACTCTCTGTGGTCATTAAAAATCCCAGGATGTCGTCGGCGCTAATAGCCTAGTGGTTAAGTGTGCCGACATATAGCACCATGGTGCTCACAGCGACCCGAGTTTGATTTCCAGCTCGATGTCCTTTGCCGACCCTTCCTCTCTCTCTGCTCCCAATACTTTCCTGTCTGCAACCTCTACTGTCCTTTCCAAAAAAAAGGTGAAAAACCCCTAAAAATTAATTATTAAAAATCCCAGGATGTCTTTCAAAAAAAAAAAAAGAGTAAGGGTTTAACCCTGGCATCCTGGCCAAATTTGCCCACTGGACTCTGTCCATCAGGGCCTCCTAACCTTCCTCATATCATAATTAGCTTCATCACTCTGTCTCCTCTCCACCAATCAGCTGGTGTGTTGTGTGCGGTCTGGTGCAAAATGGCTGTTGTCGCTTCATCTAGGTGAATTCTGCACACTGGTGGTGGATGAGGAGATTGGCTTCATCACGGATATTTAACGACCACAGAAAGTCAGGATAGGGCTGGACAATAATTCGATATCAATATATATCGCGATAGATTTTTTTTCAATATTGGTGATATGATTTTTGAACCCATTTCTGGTATTTCAATATAAATTTGCATATATATATATATATATATATATATATATATATATATATATATATATATTATTATATACATAAGATCTTATACATGTATCACTTGTCACTGAATGATTTTCAGTGCTCAGCCGTCAGAAAGAGCGTGATGTCACCTGCGTAATGACGTACATCACAGACACGCTGCCAGCGCTCAGCAGCGCACAGTCTTTTACAGTCTATGGCAGCACAGCAGTTAGTTAAGCTCCGTGACCGTCTGCACTGTCTGACCGTCTGACTTTAACTTTAGTTCGGCAGTTTCACTTTAACTCAAACATTTCATTTGTGCGCCGTGACAAACTCGGGTATTAGACGCAAATAACGAGTAAGGACTGTTGAGAGTGTTATGGAACTTAATAACGCACGCCAAATGAGAAGAAAAAACTTCCACATTTTGCGGTGTGTGTGTGTGTGCGTGCGTGTTTGTGCGGTCCTTTACTGAAGGCCGCCTATGTGGATCTTGTCGGAAAATATGGCAAAAAGTCCTACATGACGTTAATAGTTTGTCAGTAATGCAACTAATATCTGCATACTCTACGTCTTAATTCCATTTCTGTTTGGTTCAGTTATAACTTTAGTCGCATTAAGGTAATCAAAAATCGCTGTTTACTTGGTAGACTCTTAATCAGAGTATTGTTTTAATCATATTAAAATCGTATTATAGTATTGTTGTTGCCCATGTAAACACACTCAATGCTCGACACACCGTCAGGGGTCTGTGAACTTGCCTTTGCGAAGCAGCATTTTCTGTATGTACGTACATCAAAAGCAAGTATGAAATCGTTGTTTGGAGCTTATGCAGGCCTACAGTTCAACATTCATGTTTAACTGAATAAAAACACAAGTACATCTTATTGAACATCACTTATTTTCATCACAAATTATCATAGTAGAACAGTTAAGCAGTTTGTGATGCATTTTGGAAACAGGAGATGAGCCCCTGGTCTAATGTGCCACCTGGCTTGAGAAACCTGTTCTCAAAGTCGTATTATTTGGGTAGCACACATCATTTGAATGCCATCAGCAGAATTCAAATGAGCCATTTTAATCTAGATTAATTTTGAGATTAATCTAGATTTAAAA
>CAIGQZ010001236.1:5078875-5090740 GCA_903798205.1 Danio tinwini
ATATAAAGTTATGAGGCTGGAGGTATTTTAGACTTTACAGATTCAGATGTAGTCATTTGTAGGTACAGACATTCATTGTGTGCGTTCTTGGCAGTTTTTTCTGTCTTTTTAATATTGTCCATATCGATATTGAAATTATATTGTATCGACCGAAATTAAAAAAATATATCATGATATAAATTTTTGCCATATCGTCCAGCCCTAAGTTAGGACCTCGGTTTAGTGTCTCATCCGAAAGAGGGCACCCATTGAGCAGTATAGAGTCCCCTTCACTATACTGGGACATTAGGACCCACACAGACCCCAAGGTGAGTGCCCCCTGCTGGTCTCACTAACACCACTTCTGGCAGCAACCTAGCTTTCCCATGTGGTCTCCCATCCAGGCACTGACCGTGCGCAGCCCTGCTTAGCTTCAGTGGGCGACCATGTGAGAGTTGCAGAGAGCTAGCTGCCGGCAAACAAAAGTTACCAAAAAGTGAACTGTACCATACCACTTTTTGCAAAGGCTACAGACCACTCTTTGCAAAGGCTTTCTCTTTGTAAAAGCTACCCAGCACAACAAAAGAGTACAAAAAGATGGAGCGAAACGCTATTGGTTTACGGAGAAGCATCACTAGCGCATGCGTAAGCCAGGAGAATGAAAACACAAAAAGCACCATTTTTAAATAAACAGCCAAGACGTTACATTGTAATAATATATACATATAATAACAAGCCATGGTCGACCCGAGCTTGAACAAACCTTGTGATAATCTTGATGAACAGCCACAAAGCCAAGATGAAGACAGAATATGCTGTGTGTCCTGTTGTAGTTAGCAAGGCCGTCTAAAAGCGAGAGTGGTTTCGCTTTCTCCAAAGAGCTCGCGATCGCTCGCCACGCGTCTGTATTTGAAATAACGAACTTCTTGAGCTGATAATTAATGTGCGCGAGATTATTGAAGTGCTTCTGACATCTGATTCTTTCAGTGAAGCACAAAAAACCAAGGAGAAAACTGAACAAACAAAAGAGCAAATGATTCTTTCAGCAACCTAAAACATGAACAAACTGCCATGGTTTGTTATTATCATCACCTTTTGGACTATTATGAACTCAGAAAGATGGAATTCCTTTAACAAGATGTTAACATGTGCTGGTAAAGAATAAAAATAAGAGGTTTGTACTGTCTATATATATTTCATATCGTTTATGAATCCAAATAAGGCCTAAATGTAAGTTTTGGATATTTTTTATTTGTAACTGGTAACATTTCAGAGATGTCAAGTCTCTGCATGTGTTCATAAATGTTTTATTTATTTTTTATTTTATATAAATCGCAGACGATACAATAGGCTATTTCGCATTATCATTGATCTGCAGCTATAAACAAATCCTGTTCACAGAAAAGTTAGTAATAAACATTTATACATCAGTATTTATGCATATAAAGCACTTGTTTAGTAGGAAGTGCTTCTTAAACTTCAAGGGAGAATGACATCGACTGCAACTTTCTGTTGTACGCCTCGCCACCCAAACGGTACCATTAGTACCATTTAGCAATGGATACACAAGCTTGATATAGGTGACCCATACCTAACTGCACCGTAACATACTGTACCACTCAGTGGAAACGAGTCATTAAGTACACTTTTGTAACTTCAACATTCACTTTTGTATCTTTAAGCAACAGATTTATATATTTTAGATATTAAAATGGACCTGTTAGGAACAAAGTACCTTTTGAAAAGGTTCCGCCCTGGTGACAGATTTTGTACCTCTATTTCTGAGGGTGTACTGGTTACAGTCTCCAAAAGAAGTGTTACAATAAATCTCTCATTTGCCCTGGCGGGACCACATTCCAGTCCGATAGGTTAGTTATTTTCATTCCGCGCGCTTGTCCAGTGGGTTGACGTTTTAAACTAGCTGTCAGCATTAAGTACACACAGCCGCTCAAGATGAAGGTGCTTTCATTGTGCTGCTAGCGGCTATGATTAAGGGCTTGTGGTGAAATGGAGAGCTTTTGGCACCATGTGTGCCGAGGTTTGTTTCTGTCAGAACCAGACCGGACTCAAATCCAACGGCTGTCATGCTAACTTACCCTCCGGCAGCGGAGAGAGCCACTAAAACAACGTTAAGCTCTCATCACCACCTGCCAGCCACCCATCTTTCATCCATAATGATCTAACGGTATGCTCGAGATTGCATTTTTACCCTGTTATAATGAAGCACAGCCTCCGTAGAAGTATTTGGTGGTACAGGTTTCAGGCGTGTTTGTGTAGCCGTGACCGAAGTGCGGGAAATGGCGTCACCTTGACCCCTGGATGACCTTAGTGAACCACCTAATGACGGCGTCTGTGCCACTGTGAAGGCAAGCTAAACAGAGGTGAAGCCAACAATGAAGGCAGGGGCCCAAATCACAAACATATGGTGGCCTGTGTTGGGCTTTGTTTGGCAGTGCAGTGGCGTCCCGTTTGCAGCAGGCTGTTTGTCAGGCTGTTAACATTCCTCTTTCATTTACAATACAGTGGCTCTTCTGTGTTGGAGAAACAATGAGAGAGGTTAACGTACGCTGCAACACAGCTAGCTAAGCACATTCTGCTGTACAGGAGGCTGCCTCACACTCAATATGTGACATTTGCTGCTTGATCAAATTATTTAAAATGAATTGAAACAACACAATTCATAAGTTTTTTCGGGGAGAAAACTTAATTGTTTTATGATTAATCCACTTAAATTTGTCAAAACTATTAAAGGGTCACGAAACACCAAAGCACATTTTGAGCTGTTGACAGTCATATATGTGTCCCACGCTGCTATAAACACTATTAGGACAACTATATTGCACTGAAAAGTGAAAATTGGTTGTTTTTGCGTTATTTTAGGCAAATTCGTTCTTCCAGTTTGAAACAAATTTTTGAAGCTGCGTCACAGTGAATAGATACTTGTGTGTAGTCCAGCGTGGAGAGTGGATGTCTGTACCTGCGAGTGCATCGTGACGTCTCCGAGTGTGCGGCATTAATTCATGAGAACGACTTGGTTCAAACTAATCAGCGCACTCTATTGTGTATGTGGTGCAACTTCAATAATATGCATGATAGTTTTACCTGTTACAGTGTTCAGACAGCAGAGAGACGCCACGTTGTGTTGCCAAACCAAGTGGAAGAACGAGAATTTAGAAACATGGGTCGTCAGTGTTGTGTTTATTATTGTGCTGCATTCATTAATGTGCTGCAATGAAGGTTTTGTTTTCATTTTCCCCCTATGAGAGCGCAGCTGGACTCACGTGTGGAATACAGTGCACACAGCACACGACAGAAATGTGTTTCTAAGGAATTTTTTTTACCCGAGAGCTTTTCTCATCTGCAAATGATAAAATCCGGATTTGTCGCTCCGGATTTCTTCTTTTAAAAAAAAAAAACAGCTCCAGTTTGTGTTGATTGTCCTGTTGCTACAGATTTGGTAAGTGTGTGTGATCAGTACACTTTGTTTGTTCATTCAGATGGCAAAGATAGTTTGTATAGTCAACAGTGCTCTTTCAGTTTTTAAAGACATACCTTAGTCAAAATTATTTAGTTACTAAGTTTACAGTATGTTAATATCACTGCAATATTATAGTACAATACTATCGACTGAAAGATCCGCTGTAAATGCCACTCTCCGAATGTAAACATGTAAACACAGTAATCAAACGATTACCGTTGTGTAGGATTTTCGCCGCATTTTGTGACAGAATAATCTATACACACACGGCTTTCTGACACTACCTACTGAGTGAATCTAAGTTACTGAGAGATGCAAAAGAATCCCATTCGCCGTGCGGTATCAAACATTACATTAAACCTCCACTCTCCAGCAGTTCCTCGCATACAATATCTTGTTTGTCACAGGGGGCATGCAGGAAATGCTCCCGAATAAAAAGTGAAAGTGCCAAACTGCAGTTTTAATAACTGCAAATTAATAATTTGGCAAATAATTTGATTACTGATGTTCATGTAAACACAGATTGTGTCAAAGCAGCTTATCATAGAAGTTCTAGTAAATTGAAACTGTGTCAGTCCAGTTTTCAGAGTTTAAGTTTAGTTTAGTTCCATTCAGTGTGGTTTTCACTGCTGAAAGTCCAAACACTGAAGAGCAAATCCATCGATGCGCAGCTTTACAAGTCCCAAACCAAGCAAGCCAGTGGCAACAGTAGCAAGAAACAAACTACACCAATTGATGAAAGTGACGGGAAAAAAACCTTGAGCTCAGTTGGGCATGACCAATTCTCCTCTAGCCAAACAGACATACCTCCAGTTACAGATTTTGCTGTCCCCAGAAACGTAGACCTATGTACATATCCGCAATGAGCCTGGGTTGCACAAACACACACGCAGAATTTTTTTATATGCATAATATGAAATAATAATCATGCTATATTTATCTTTAATCATTTTAAATATTCATTTACAATGAATTAATAATTAAAATGTCAAACATTAAAAATTTTATTATATGAATATATTAAAAATATTTCCTTTTTTCTTACACGAAACTGGATATAATTTTCATAAACCATGACAATATTTTTCTCTCAACTTATTCCTCTAGCACCCTCTTGTAGTCCCTACACCCCAATTTGAAAGCCCATTACATTCTATAGCAAATTTATGTAAATAAGTCATTATGTGCCTGGATTCACCCTCTAACATATTCTAGAGCAGTTACACGGATTTCACAATCTGACTTTCTGAGTATAGTGCAACAGAAAATCAAATACCCCATTATACTATATTACATCCCATTTATTGACTACAGTGATTATTCCCACAGAGCATTAAATGTCAAAGCATTATTCCTCAAACACGGACCCTAGAGAAGCACTGGGAACGCTGCAGGACTCAAATGTTATTCGAGTCACACAGGCACTCTAAACACACAGCGCTCTTAGACGCAGCGCTCAGCGACGGCTCATTTAACCCCACGTGGAAACAGCAGCGCTCCATTACGACTGCCATTTTTCTCAGAGCCAGAACTCACGGCATGGCACGGCACGCTCCTGTCCCGAAAACAGCTTCCTCTGCAACCCAGATGCATCGCCTGAGCTCTGATTACATTACTAGGAACTGTTTATTAATAAATGTCTAAATGTGGAGTGGAACGCAGGCATGGAGTGTTGATAAGAAAGTGTCTGGTGCACATGGAGAGGAGAGAGTGAGTCCTACAAGTGGTTTGTCTTAAATGTATTATATATAAACATCCCTTTTTTTAACAAACCCACTCCAGATTGTAGAGGCAGATTACGGATTGTAAGTTTTATTATTATTATTATTATTATTATCATCATCATGACAATTTCTACCTACATACAGTAAACAATAAGATATACTGCCAATCACTAACTGAGACAAAGACTATAATAGTTCAGCTTTTTAAACTTGTTACACAATGAACAACTGTATTTTCGTTAACTAACATGAGCAAATGCTGTAATAAATGTATTGTTCATTGTTTGTTAAAGTTAGTAAATGCATTAACTAACATTAACTAATGAACCTTATTGTAAAGTGTTACCGTTTTTCCTTATTAATTGCAACCTTTTTTTTAACCAATAGGTTAAGCCTTAATTTAAGTTATTGTTTCCTAAAATAACCTTGACTGAGAAACTGACATTTAAACTAGTCATTGCTTGACACTGGAGGTAAAAACTAAAGAAAAGCAATCGCATAAATGTTGTGCATGAATGTGGAAAAAAAAAACAGGGGTATGAGGCAAAGGCAGGGTTTGAGGTCTATAAAACCCTGACGACTAATTACACAACACCACTGTTAACGAGCATTTCCCCTCAGGACAGACATTGCAGGTCAATAAAAAGACATTATAACGGCAAACAGAAACAGACATACAAATGCAACACAGGCGTGCATGAGGAGAAGGGCAAGTCGGTGACGCAAAACACGCCATGTGACACACACACACGTTTACAAACACACACAAACACGCCTAGATAAATACAACCAGGAGAATGAGCCGAATTCACGCTAATGGCAAATCTACAATTAAGTCGGTTTGCTTTTGACTTTGGAGGCGCAGTTCAAATAGTGTTATTGTTCATGCATCTTTAGCGAGCGGATACGCTACATGTGCAAATGGTTCGCAGGTCGATGCCAGTTACTCCTTTAAGATTTCTGCATGCAGGTCCCTTTATCTGCGCACACACATCATCCGTTTCAACAAATCTGACTAGAGATGATGTACAGTTGAAGTCAGAATTATTCGCCCTTTTCTTTTTCAAATGTTTCCCAAATTATGTCTAACAGGAAGGATTTTTTCACAGTATTTCCTATAATATTTTTTCTTCTGAAGAAAGTCTTTTTTTTAATTTCAGTGAGAATAAAAGTGTTTTTACATTTTTTTATTCATTTTGAGGTCAATATTATTAGCCTCCTTAAGCAATATTTATTTTTGATTATCTACTGAACAAACCACTGTTATACAATGACTTGCCTAATTACCCTAACTTGCCTAATTAACCTGGTTAAGTTTTTAAATGTCACTTTAAGCTGAATACTAGTGTCTTGAAAAATATCTAATAAAATATTAGGTACTGTCATCATGGCAAGGATAAAATAAATCAGTTATTAGAAATAAGTTACTAAAACTGGTATGTTTAGAAATGTGTTGAAAAAAAAATGCTTTGCGTTAAACAGAAATTGGAGGGGGATATACAGGGGGGCTAATAATTCTGACTTCAATTGTATTCATTCCAAAATTAATAATAAACTATTTTCTTTAACACCATTAAAGGGCATTTAATGTGCTTAACAGGGCTTGACATTAACTTTTTTTTTTTTATCACCAGCCAGTGTGGCTAGTAGTTTTTCAACATTACTAGCCACTCACAATTTTCACTAGCCACACTTTTGTTGTTGGGAAAATATATTTTATATGCATAAATTTGACTTTAACATGCTGAAATTACATTGACAATTATTTCTTAGCCACAAATTTTAAAATGTGTCAAAAAAATATAGCTGTATACTATACATTTTATTTAACAAAAAAAAAAAAACAGTTAACACCAGTTAACTACACATAAATGCAAAGTTAATATCCTATGTCCTGTTTAAATAATGGTTAAAGTGAAGGCAAGCGGTGCTGCTTACAAAAAGACCAATCTGGAGCTCTTAAAAGCAGCAGAGCTGTGGGTGCATGAACAACTTTTTGTCTAGTCTATTTGAAAGGGAACAGATCACACCAGTTGCGTTTTCATGCACGGTTGTTTCAAGCAAGGAAACGGGAGCGCGCACGTTTTAAACAGTTGCGCGCATCACATCAGCTGTTGGCGCAAGTGATTATCCTCTCATTCGGTAATCAACCGGCTTTCTTTTGCCCGCACGAACACGATTATATTTGTCAGTCGTGCTGCTTTAGATTCTAAGATCGCATTTGCACGAATATTGGGCCATCCTTATTGTTGAACCCTGCTTTTAAGAAAACTACAGTTTAAAAATGATTTCCAACCAGCCAAAGTGGCTAGTGGAGGTGTCTGTCTAACTTGCCAGAGCTGAAATCTACCCGTATTAGGCGGGTTGGCGGGCGTTAATGTAAAGCCCTGGTGCTTAATACAGAAGAAGGTTCCCATTAATAATAAAAGGTAAAAAAGGACATCATACTGTGCATAAGACACCAAGAAATCACTTAAATGCCATTACGCAAGATTTCACTACAAAATCTTCACTACAAAAAAAACTTCAATAACACTATAATAAAAATAAGGTAACACTTACCCCTTCAGCTCCTTCAACAGACATTGAACTGACTACAAGAAACTTTGCAACTTGTCAATTCACACTAACCCTAACCCTAACCTAACAGTCTACCTATAATCTAATGAGAGTTAGTTGGCATGTAGATGCAATGTAACTTAAATTCAACAAACGGACCATCAAAATAAAGTGTGACCAAAAATAAATAAAATAAAATAAACATTTGATTGGGAAAGACAGTAAAGATGTTCCATGATGCTAAATTTTTATATTTCCAATAAACACAAAACAGAGGGCTCTATTTTAACGATCTAGGCGTAAAGTCTGAAGCACATGGCGCAAAAGCATTAAGGGCATGTCCGAATCCACTTTTGCCATTTTAAGGACAGAAAAATAGGCTCTGCGCAGTGGCACATGGTCTAACAGGGCTGCGTCTATTCTCTTAATGAGTTATGGGTGTGTTTTGATCATAACGTGCATTAAACCAATCAGAGTCTCATCTTCCATTCCCTTTAAGAGACTTTGTAAGTGTAAAAATGAACAAAATGGTGGAAAACAAGAAAATTAGGGTTGCGCTGTTCTGAAAATAGTAACACATCGCACAAACACGTCTTGCACATTATTGTGCCGGGTGTTTGATAGGGCCCAGAATATCTTTATTTCAAATAAATGCAAAACATTTATTATATATAAATAAAAAACATTACATGAAATAAAATAAATATTATGTTGTAAAAATACTAAAAATACAATTAAAATTGTCCTGTTTAACACTGCAAAAAATATTTGTAAATTTGCAGTTTTCCATATTTTGTAATTCATGTTTTTATTTTTTATTTTCCCAGATTATTTTATGGTTTTGAATTGCATTATGGGACCTTGATTTTTCTTCCAACAACTTTTAACATTTAAAAGTAATAAAGGGACTTTTATGAACATTTGTAATAGTTTAAAGTGATATATTGTCTTGATTGGTGTTGTATATTACGCAACAAAACCTTGTAATACAATTCCAAAACATTTTCTGTTATTTTACAGACGTATTTCTCTATACAGTACATTTCTTATACATTATATTATATCAAACTACAAAAATGTCAATAAAAGTCACTTTGTTAAACTGCAGAGTTGAATTTTTAACATCAAAAGTGGACAGAGCAAAGATCAACATCCCATAATGCAATTCACAACCGTAAATAAACCAAACACACTTGTGAATCACAAAATATGGACACTGTTATTTAACAGATACTTTTTACAATGGCATCATGAAAGCATCAGCATTTTCACAACAATTTTAATTTGTTTTCAAATTTGATAATTATAATAATGTTTCTTGAGCAGCAAATCAGTATATCAGAATGAATGACACTGAAGACTGGAGTAATGATGCTGAAAATTCAGCTTTGACATCACAAAAATAAATAATTTTCCACAAAATATTTAAATAGAAAACTGTTATATTCAATTGTTATTATATTACCAAATTTACTGTATTTTAGTCAAATAAATGCAATAAAAAAACACACTCACTCATGTCTAAATGTTACTGTATATTTTGATAGCTAAAATATTAATAGATGTTTGTAAAAGAACGTAAAATAATATATATATATATACACACATATATACACCATCAGCAGCAGTGATGCTGGAGCGTCTGGCTAGCAGCCTTGACGAGGTGATAAAAGCATGTTTCCTATAAATGGTAACAATCTTCATTAGCACGAAGGGGAAGCAAAGTGCACATGTGTTTCCCTCCATATCCTCTGCCTTACAAATGTGGAAAAGTTTAATAAGCAGCCTTATAAGCCACCTGCAACCTAAAATATACATATTATAGATACACACCAACACTTTCACCAAATAAATTATCGTGGAAATGTTCAAAATGCAATCTGCAGATACTGAAAAAAGAAAAGCATTTTGTTTATTGAAATACAGTTGAAGTCAAAATGATTAGCTCCGGTGAATTTAGTTTTTTTGTTTCCCAAATAATGTTTAACAGAGCAAGGAATAGCTCACAGTATTTCATATAAGATTTTTTCTTCTAGAAAAAGTCTTATTTGTTTTTCGACTAAACGATTTTTTATTTTTATTATTTTTTTTTATTTTAAATTACCATATTCTCTCGATTATATCTCGGTCACTTGAGCTCCCCAAATTTACCCCACAAGTGGCAAAATGAGTAAGAAACAGGCGTAGATATATACGCCTATATATATAGGCGTCTTTAGAAAGTGTTTTTGCTAAGAGGAAAAGGCCCAGTGAAGGACCCATGAACTGCCAAGAAATAGATCCACAACCCATTTGTCAACAAATCAGATAAATCCAGCATGTCTGTGCAAGAAGATCAACTGCTGGAGATCGCAAAAGACGGCAGCTTTAGGGGCCGCTCACAACTCCCTAACCCTCTTCACTTTCGTCCGCGACACCTCCGCCCCGCTCACTTTCATCTGCGACAGTCCTCCGCCATCCACCGCCCCAACAACCTTTTTTTCTTTTTTCAGCTGGTTCTCTCTTGATTTTAATTGTTATTATCATTACAAGTTCTACGTTCTGTTTGTTAAAAGCAATGTTTTTTGCAGTAATATTTTTTAATAAATGGAAAGCAAATGACATTTGTCTCCTCAATTTTTTGCTGATCCGAAAAATGGTCCGATCTGTGACTAAAAAAACGTAGTGTGATCCGAACTGCAGGTTTGTGATCCGTTACACCGCTAATAAACATAGGAGGTTGAGAAATAAACTTGTTTTTGAAAGAAATGTCCGAGGCAGTTTGAAGTTTTTGCATCTGAACTCTGCATTTGTGATTTTTTGGAAATGGAAAAGCCAAGTGAATAAGATGTTCGAGCTCAGAAACACCACAGTTTAACGTCAATAAACATTAAAGAGCAAATGTGGTTTGGCAAATGTCTCCTTATGAAAAATCCACAAGAGAAATCCCATTTGAGCATGAAACGGAGATGATCATCTATTAGGGACAGTTTCACATCACAGTCAACTCTTGTGTTTCCATCATGTGCAAGTGTGTGCGTGTGTGTGGCACCGAAATGTGGTTGGTCTGTGAAACACATTGAACTTTTTCCATTGATCCCTGATAAACAAACAAGCCAACAATTTGCTAGCCATGAGAGCCGTTTCCACATGTTGTTTGTCTCACTGCAGCTCTGCATTACTGCACAAAATTAACATTTTCACTTATATGTGGTAACACCACCACAGCTTTTATATAATTGTGTGGGAAATAAAAAGCCTGTCAAGAAAATGAGTCATATTTCCTTTCAAAATCAAAAGAAAAATGTAATTTGTTTTCAGTGTAAAGTTATTTTCAACTAACTTTATGATTGCCGAAGGAAGTTCTTCAACAGAATTAGGATTTCAGTATAGACACCAGAAGAAATGTGTGATTATGAACGGTGTGGAGCTGCTGGTGGATGTGATTAAATCATCTGCTTTGAGACTATAGCGTCCCTGTGCAATTTCAAAGGGAAATTCACTGGATTGGCTTCAGAAAGAGAGGTGAATCTAATTGCACATATGAAATATAAAAGACTTACCTCTAAAGGAGAGTCACAGAGGAACCTCTTAAACTGTGAAGGAAAAGAAGTAGAAGCATTACTTTAAATCCATCCATATATACTGTAGGAAAAAAAACTACAAAGTAATACAAGATATGCACACAGTTGAGCACATTTGACATGGCCTGGTTTTATTTTATTTAAATAATAATAATAATAATAATAATAATAATAATAATAATAATAATCCCTCCTATAGATGCTGAGAATTCTTATTGACAAGTTGTACACCAAAAAACTTAGGGCACTTTTAAATAAATATGTACTGCCGATATATATGCGTGACGAAATTTGTTTGTAACACCAGATGGCGCTCTAAGCTAGTTTTCACCAACAGACGGTGCTCTAGGAACGTTTTTAACAGCAGGTGGCACTCTAGGCTACTTTTACCAGCAGACGGTGCTCTAGGCTTGATTTTTTTTTATAAAGCAGAAGGTGCTCTAGGTTTGTTTTTACACAGCAGATGGCGCTCTAAGCTAGTTTTTAACAGCAGATGGTGCTCTAGGCTAGTTTTTAACAGCAGAGAGCGCTCTAGACTCGTCTTTAACAGCAATCGGCGCTC
>CAIGQZ010001236.1:5090750-5108759 GCA_903798205.1 Danio tinwini
CTCCAAGGACAGACGAGTCTTTGCTGAGGTCCAGCTTCCGGCGCCTAGACTGCAGCTCTGCACAAGTGGTTGGACCATAGGAGAAATGGTCGTGCCCAACTGAGCCTGGTTTCTCTCAAGGTTTTTTTAAATCTTCACTTTCGCCAATTGGTGAAGTTTTCAAAATGAATAGCTGTTTGCTCATTAGTTAGTTTTGGCCAAAGCAAGACGGCAGTAACTGGCTTGCATTGTGGAGAAAGAGAAAAAGCAAGATGTTTATTCAAGAAGGATTTAAATAGCTTCTTGCTAATGCGTCATGAGCTTTATTTGTGAAGTGATGACTGACAGCTGATTTATTGGTAGTGCGTTTCTATGTTTAGTGCACATACAAGACTAAAATAACTCTTATTGCAATATTGTGATGAAGTCAAACTGAGGGACAATACAACACAAACACACACACACACACACACACACACACACACACACACACACATATATATATATATATACACACAATCACAAATGAAATCCATGCACAGACACACAGAAACATTAAGTGACTCAATTCTGACACATCTAATGTCATTCATCAGTATTGAAAATGTTTCCCAAGCTGCTTTGCTGCTGCACAAAGCTAATATAAAGAATAAATGTTATAAAATGAATTCTTAATAAAATATTTCCAAATGTTTCTCGTGTTGTTTTAAGTGCAAATCGAATGTTGGTACTTTGATGCATGTATTCTGGCATTGTGACATGATTAAGACATACTGGAAAGAAATCCACAGACTGGTTCAGGGGATTATTTAGAAACAAGACAAAAAAAATCCAAGTAAAAAAAACCTTTTGTAGTGTGGAGACCAAAGAAAAAGGTCAGAATTTACTGGTATTGCTATACTTGTGGGGACATTTGTTACTGAAAGGAATACAAGGCACACACACATACTAAAGTCTGGTTGTAATCTGGCAAAACCTGGCTCCTGTGGTTTAAAATGCTACAAAACAACAGTGAGCAGCTCCTCATTGGACAGCGAGAGGCTCGGAGAGAATTAGTCAGTAGTTACAAACTCCATATGGTGATTTCTGCATCTGCGATGTTTACAGAATAACAGCGAATGTGGGTTGGGAAATCGAGGGTGGCTCTCAAAATACAACCATTGCCCAAACAGTTTATGATGGTTTGGTTTCGTTAAAGGTTTTGGAGCACACACAATTCTCAGAGAATGCTTCTGTGTTATATACACTCAAAACTGTATGACTTAAATCAGCAATTGGCTATTTTGCAATGCGACTCAAAGTGTTTACCTCTCCAGGCGGTTGTGTAAAAGGAGTGTAGTGTTGGGAAAGAGGGACTGAGAAAAATGGATATGAGAGTGTGGTGTGGGGAGTCGCTTAGGGGGTAAAACCTGGCACAGACTCTCTCCGGTGTTGCCAGATACTCAACAGGGGGGTCCTAAGTGCTCTATGAGAGAGGGCAACGCAGCCGTGCAGATTTCCATTAGTCTTTATACTGATCTCCTGGAGCCTGGCAGAGAAGAGCCTGATTGAGTACTGCTGACTTAAGTGTGGACAAGATGAAGATGCACACATGCACATACAATGCTTAATGTACAAAAGATAAAGATAGAGAAGAGAGAATGTCGAAATGAAAAAAAAAAAAAGAACTTAGAAAAATATATGGCAAATTGAAACATATCTTTGGGATTTTATAATGCTGGAATTATCCACAGTTCAATGATCATGATTCATGCATTCATTCATTTCCTTTGGCTTAGTCTCTATTTAAGAGGTCGCCACAGCAGAATGAACTACCAGCATATGTTTTACTCAGCGGATACCCTTCCAGCCGCAACCCAGTACAGGGAATCACCCATACACACTCATTCTCACACACACACACACACACACACACACACTCATACACTACGGCCAATTTAGTTTATTCAATTCACTATTCCTATAGCGCATGTTTTTGAACTGTGGGGGAAACCGGAGCACCCGAAGGAAACCCACGCCAACACGAGAAGAACATGCAAACTCCACACAGAAATGCCAATTGACCCAGCCGGGACTCAAACCAGTGACCTTCTTGCTGTGAGAAGACAGTGCTAACCACTGAGCCACTGTGCTACCCTGTATTCTTGATTGCTGTACATTATTTCTTTGTTAACATTTCTTTACTGGATACCCTATTTTAAAGAGATCATAGGGGAGGGGGGTGGGGGTAGTTAAATTCATATTTGTTATTATATGTTATTAAATGTATCCGTTATATATTTCAGTTTGTATGCTTTGTATGCTGTTGTTAATCAAAAATATGTATGTAAAGGGCAAATTACAATCTGAAAAAAGTAATAAAATTATAAAAGTAAACAAAAACAATGAAAAGAAAAAACAATTAAAAAATAAACAAAAAGGGGGAACAGAATAAATGAAATTAATTATTAAGAATAAAAAAAAACAAAACAAAGAAAAAGACTTAAGGAAAAAAGAAGCAGAACAAGAAAACTTGAAAAAAATGTAAATATGAAAAATAAACAAATAGGAAATTTCAAATAAGAGAAAAAAGAAATGATGAAAAGAAAAAAGCAATAAAAAGAATGTTAATGAAAAAAGGAAGAGAATAAAAGAAAAGACATTGCAAACAAGCAAATAATATTTTTTTTAATCAGAAAAAGATGACGAAAAGAAAAAAGGGACTAAAAAAATTTTAGGAAAAAGGGATTTAAAAATGTATAGTAATAAAAGAACCAAAACTGAAAAGAAAAATAAATGAAATAAATAAATAAATAAATCAATCAATCAATCAATAAATCAATAAATAAATAAAATAAAATAAAATAAAAAATAAATAAATCAATAAAAATAAATTAATTAATAAAAAAATTAATAAATAAATACAATAAATAAAAATGAAAAAAAAAAATAAATAAAATAAACAAAATAAAATAAGTAAAATAAAATAAATAATAAAATAAATGAATGAAATAAAAATAAAATAATAATAATAAAATAAAATAAAATAAATCAAACAAAAAAACAAAAAAAACAAATAAATAAATAAAACTGATAAAATACTGCAAAATAATACAAAAGAGATTACAAATTAAGAACAGAACAAATAAAAGCAAGAAAGGTAAAGGGTGAAAAAAACAACTTGCTCCATCTCTGACCTATAACTGTTCTGATATCACAAAGCCCTCTTTATTTCTCAACCTCTCCCCTCATCAATCAAATTAGAGACACTTTTCACAACTCAATCAATTCCTGGTGGGAAAAGATCGTGGCCTATTTTTCTGTTCCCCTGAACATCTCGATGTTGAAAGAAAAACCTGCTATTTATCAACTACCCATATCATACAAGACAAATGTTAAAACACAAGCCTCTTTCATAGTCTTCATCCTCTCTATAGTCCTTCTTCAAATCTGTTTTGAAATTCTTCAAATGGCATTTCATGAAAGCAAAAAAGGTGAACTCTGACCAAAAGTAGGAAGTGAAATGGCTCAGCGGGGATTTAGAGCTCTGCTAATTTGAAATCAGGCAGAACTTAGTGAATGTTAAGGGAATGGCCCTTAACAGACCGTGAGGTCTACTGTTCAGATCAAACTACATCTGTCAGAGATGTAATAAAGTAACACCATACTTATTAATTTCTGGTGTAGTCAGAATTATTAGCCCTCCTGAATTATTTCTGTTTAACTTAAAGATTTTTTTCAGCATATTTCTAAACATAATAGTTTTAATAACTCTTTTCTAATGGCTCGTTTCCACTGACTAGTACAGTACGGTATGGGTCAGTACGGGTCACCTTTATCAGGCTTGCGTTTCCACTGCTAAAAGGGTACCAATGGTAGTCTTTTGGTGGGCGTGGTGTACGACAGAAAGTTGCAGTCGACGTCATTTTTGCTTGAGAAAATGTCTACAGTAAAGCTGTATGGGTTGCTCACATATCATATGAGAAGCACTTCTCTCAAAACAGATGCTTTACACACATTAATACTTCTGTATAAATGTTTATTACTAACTTTACTATGAACATGAGTTGATTATAACTGCAGATCAATGTCACAGGGTAAAATCTGCTCTTTTTTTGGATTTGTAACTGTTTATCAAGACGACGACAATGTTCATTTGAGCCCAGATCAAACAGTGCTTGTTATTATATGATATTGTATGTATATATAGTTTCTTGGCTGTGAATGAAAACATGGCAGCTCCTTTGTTTTCATTCTGGCTTGTTGCGTGAGCTCGTGACGTATCTCTGTAAACCAATAGCGTTCAGCTGCGCGTCTAGCTCCACCTTTGGGACCCTTTTGATACCCTTTCTCGTGTTTGGTACCCTTTTGAAAGGGTGCCCAAAAAGTGGTGCGGTACAGTTCAGTATGCCTTTTGACAGTGGAAACGACCATAAAAGCATACCGACCCGTACCGTACCAGTCAGTGGAAAAGAGCCATAATAGCTGATTTCTTTTATCTTTGTCATGATGACAGCACTAAATATTTTTCAAGACACTAGTATTCAGCTTAAAGTGGCATATAAAAGCTTAACTAGGTTAATTAGGTAAGTTAGGGTAACTAGGCAAGTCATTGTATAACAGTGGTTTGTTCTGTAGACAATCGAAACAAAATTTGCCTAAGCGGGTTAATATTTTTTACCATAAAATTGCTTTAAAAAAATAAAAAACGGCTTTTATTCCAGCCGAAATAAAACAAATAAGACTTTCTTCAGAAAAAAAAAATTTGAGTTGCACGATCAGCTGCGTGCTGCAGACACAGCCGGTGTGAAAGGCAAAAGCCTGCGTGCTACTTCAGCTCTCCCTACGCGCTGCACATGCGCTGCTTCAGCTCTGCTTGTGGGTGCGTTGTGAAACAGACAATAGTTACTGACATACTGTAGTTTAACAGGTACAGTGCAAAAACTCTAATTGCGGACGGCTACTTCTCACTCAGGGCTGTTGATACTAACGAGGGAGAGATTGTCACTAATGTGTGGGGCTTTCCCCTTCTGATGATACGTACAAAGGGAGAATGTCAATTAAATTGTTTCTGCAGACTATATAAAAAATGAAATAAATTAATTTTTAACATTAGAGACTGGTTATATTCACACACTGCTGCCACACAACTGTTTCTATAAACCCCTTATAAAAGTGATTTTTGCATAATAGGTCCCCTTTAATGCAAGCACACACAAACCTTCCATGCTATAAATAGAGCTCTGTTATGGCACCAGGAAAGAATCTGGCGGGAGATTGTCGACTCTGGCGACTTTTTATTATTTATTAATTCCCGCGTTTTACGAGCAGAAGGATTTCTTCATTTGCTGTTGGCAGAGCCGGGCCAGTTTCCAGGCCTAAGGGGGACAAAGGCCTCTCTCAGGTTACTGAGCATGTCAAGAAAGTCCATATCCTGTTCACCATCAACGTCTGTCTATAGACTCGCTGTCCTAACAGAGAGTGAGTGATTAAAGCCAGAAACAAGACTGGAAATGCAGTCAACACAATGCAAACGCAAGACTGGGGTAGTAATGAGGTGATAGAGTTTACTTCTAATGTTTGTGCCAAGACATCTGATATATTAGTTCATCAAGACAACACTATGCATTCACATAATTTTATGTGCATTTTGGATATGCGCATCAATTCTGAAAATGTGCATACAATTATACAGTGCATCCGGAAAGTGTTCATAGCTCTGCAGCTTTTCCACATTTTTTATGTTACAGCCTTATTCCAAAATAGATTAAATTCTTTTATTTCCTCAACATTCTACTCACAATCCCCCATAATGACAATGTGAAAAAAGAGATTTTGAAATTGTTGCAAAATTATTAAAAATAAAAAAACAGAAAAATCACATGTACATCAGTATTCACAGCCTTTGCTGTGAAGCTCTAAATTGAGCTCAGGTACATCGTTTCCACTGATCATTCTTGAGATGTTTCAGCAGCTTAACCCAAAGCACACCGCCAAAATATCAATGGAGTGGCTTCACAACAACTCGGTGAATGTCCTTGAGTGGCCCAGCCAGAGCCCAGACCTAAATCCTATTGAACACCTCTGGAGAGATCTGAAAATGGCTGTACACCGATTCTTCCTATCCAAGCTGATAAAACTTGAGAGATACTGCAAAGAGGAATGGGCAAAAATTCCCAAAGACAGGTGTGCCAAGCTTGTGGCATCATATTCAAAAAGACCTGAGGCTGTAATTGCTGCCAAAGGTGCATCAACAAAGTATTGAGCAAAGGCTGAGAATACTGATGTACATGTGATTTTTCAGCTTTTTATTTATTTTTTATTTCATTTCCATACAATATATAAAAAATGTTGAGTCATTTAAAAACTAACATCTGAAAACGGAGGCGAGGCTGCAGACATTCGCCTATCTGATTGGTGCTTTTCCTCAATATTAAGTAGCCTTCACACAATTTAGTGACAGTCCTGCATCCTCTCCTTGTAAGTTCAGACTTCGCAAGTTTGATATGGAAAACAAACTCCCGAGTGCGTACATGGTACTTTAAAAAGTCATTCACATCCCCCTGGCTATGCTGTTTCACTTTCTTAACAATAAAATGAAAACATGATGTAAGGAACTGTCTACTTTTATTTTGATATTAGCAACTTAACAGACATCAAAAAATGTTGAGGCGTCGTGTAGCTGCATAATATAAGCGTCATCTTCATGCATATTTATAACAAAACGGAGCCTAACATTACTGCCTCATTTCATTTTTATTGAAAATACGAAACATACTCTCTCTTTCATTGAATATCAGTTTTAATAATTAATAATGGCTATTATAAAAGTATAACGCACTAAGTTTACACAATAGAGAAAATTAAGGCAAGCAATCAGTCAGATGTCGTGTCCGCTGTTACATTAATTAGGATATTAACCTAACTTATCTGCGCTCAGCCAAAACACGTTACCTGAGAACAAGTAATCGATTCAAAAGACCAAAGTCAAGGAATATGTAGTTAGATATAAACAACAAGATGAATTAAATATCACATTTAACAATATAGTGAGATTAGATCCAGCAGGAGATCCGTGATAAACAGTCCGACGTGCACAGCTCTCATATGGGTATGTGCTCAGCGCAAGCTGCAGCACATGCCAGAGAGTGTGTGTGTGGTCACGTGATGTGCATCTTCACCATTTTAGTGTAGACGGAGAGCTGTTCAGAAACACTGGGTGAAACGCTAGTGTGGACGTGGATCGTTTTCATTCTAAAACGCTGTTTTAAAACTAAAACGTACTAGTGTAAACGGGGCCTTAAAGGGCCATGAAACCCCCTGTCTCAGCAGGCTGTTTTCACACCTCTAGTTTGGAAAAAGTTAGGAAAAGTGGGTGTGTCCAGCTCTGTTTAGGTGGGAGTGTCGGGGGAGGGAAAGGGTAGGATTTGCAAATATAGGTGTTTCAGTTTGGGCATGCGCAAGGCAAAACAAACACAGACACAGGGGAGAAAGACAGTGACTGTGTTTACTTGAACATCAGTAATCCAATTACTTGCCAAATTATTAATTTGTCGCCTTTAACTGCAGTTTGACACTTTCACTTTTTATTCAGGAACATTTCCTGCATGTTGCCTGTGACAAACGACATAGTGCATGCGAGAAACTGCTAATCCAATGTTTGTTACCGCACGGCGAATGGGAGAAAACAAATCCTTCTCATCTCTCTGTAACTTAGATGACTCGGTAGGTAGCGTCAGAAAGCCGTGTGTGTATAGACTATCCTGTCACAAAATGCGGCGAAAATCCTGCACGGCGGGAATAGTTTGATCATATTTACATTCGGAGAGCAGCATTTACAGTGGATCTTTCAGTCTATAATATTGTACTATACTATTGCAGTGATATTAACATACTGTAAACTTAGTAACTAAATCATTTTGACAATAGTATGTCTTTAAAAACTGAAAGATCACTGCTGACAATATGAACTAACTTTGCCGTCTGAATGAACAAAGAACTGATTGCACACTTACCAAATCTGTAGAGACAGGACAGTCACTCTACAACTGTGTCTTTTTTTAAAAGGAGACGAGCGGCAAATCCGGATTTCATCATTTCCAGATGCGAAAAGCTCTCGGGTAAAAATGTTCCTTGCAAACGCATTTCTGTTGCGTGTCGCGTGCACTGTAATCCACATCAGTCCAGCAGCGCTCTCACAGGGGGAACATTAAAACAAAACCTTCGTTGCAGCACAATAATAAACATATTGCACTGATAAATGCAACAATGGCGACCGGTGTCTCCAAATTCTCGTTCTTTCACTTGTTTTGGCAACACAACGTGGCGTCTCTCTGTCGTCTGAACACTGTAACAGGTCAAACAGTCTCCGAAGCTATCGTGCATATTAATGAAGTTGCACGCCATACACAATAGAGTGCGCTGATTGGTTTGAACAAAGTCTTTCTCATGAATTAATAACGCACCCTCAGAGACGTCATGATGTACTGCCAGGTACAGACAGCCAATCTTCACGCTGGATTTACATGCAAGTATCTCATGGCCGTGACGCAGCTTCAAAAATTCGTTTCAAACCGGAAGAGCGAATTTGCTCAAAATAACGCAAAAACCACCAATTTTCACATTTTAGTATGTGTGTCCTAATAGTGTTTATAGCAGCGTTGGACACATATGACTGTCAACAGCTCAAACAATGTGTTTTGGTGTTTCATGACCCTTTAATATAAGAATTAGATTTCTCTTGGTCGCCCTTTGTCCTCCTGACAGTGTTTTAATAACATAAAAATTCTCTACAAGATTCCAAGCCTGTGAATGTTGCTTCTTTTCTGACACATAATTAAGTTATGGCCGTGTTTCATGGAGCAGGGTGTGTGCCTGTGGCTCGGCCCAGACTAAGACTGAAATAACACACGGTAGAAGCCCACTTTTTTTCTTACATTTCAACAGATCCACCCTGTCCTAATTCACTCTCTACCAAAACACAGGTGAATTAATTAAATTGTTTTTAATTAAATAAAAACACTTTATACTACACAGTCAACAAAATGAATATTGGCACACAACATTACAGGCTTCAAAATTGTTTCTACCTGCCACTGTAATGAAATATGGGATCTTACTGACTCAACATCACACATTTCTACCACTGCAATTACTAAACTCAAAATACTGCTTTGACGTGCAATGTTCTTTGATTAATATATAATATAAATATCTAGCCTCAGATTTTGCTCCTCACCGCAGCATATTCTTCAGTTTCTTCATTTATACACTAGCGTTCTGGCAGAGTCACTATACTGTAATGTACAGTAAGTGCAACACAGCCAGTTCATTCAACACAAGTATTGTAAAAAAATAAAATAAAATACACAAAACCTCACCACATTAGTAGACTTTTTTTCTCAATTTAAAGACTGAAAAATTACAGTTTTATTTACTCTCTCATGACATTAACTACTTTATTAAAATCTAACTACCATTTATTACAGAAATGATTCTTTATTAAGATTATATATTGTTTTTTTTAATATCAGTTTTTGTCAACATTTACAACAATACTAATTTAAAATTCCAAGGTCTTGATAATAAAAGTTAACAAAAAAACAAACAAACAAACAAATAAATGTTAATTAAGAAGTTTATGTTAATAAAGTAATTAAAATAAAAAGTAATGTAAAGGTAAAATTAAATGTAAAGTAAATGTAAAAGTAAAGCAAATGTAAAGGTAAAGGGAAAGTAAGGGTAAAATAAAGGTACAACTAAAAATAAGAAAGTAAAAGTAAAGGTAAAATTAAAAGTAAAGTAAATGTAAAAGTAAAGCAAAAGTAAAAGGGAACGTAAAGGTAAAATAAGGGTAAAATTAAAAGGAAAAAGTAAAGGTAAAGTAAAAGTAAAGTTAAGTAAAAGTAAAGGGAAAAGTAAAGGAAAAGGTAAAAGTAAAGTGAAGTAAAAGGAAAAATAAAGGTAAAAATAAAGGTAAAAATAAAAATAAAAGTAAAATTAAAAGTAAAGAGAAGTAAAAGTAAGGGTAAAATTAAAAGTAAAGTAAATGTAAAAGTAAAGCAAAAGTAAAAGGGAAAAATAAAGGTAAAAATAAGGGTAAAATTAAAAGGAAAAAGTAAAGGTGAAGTAAAAGTAGTTAAGTAAAGAAAAAGGACAGGTAAAGGAAAAGGTAAAAGTAAAGTGAAGTAAAAGGTAAAAATAAAGGTAAAACTAAAAATAAAAGTAAAGTAAAAGTAAAGGTAAAATAAATGTAAAATTAAAAGTAAACGTAAAAGTAAAAGTAAAGAAAAAGTAAAAATAAAGGGAAAGGAAAAGTAAAGGTAAAATAAGGGTAAAATTAAAAGTTAAAAATTTAAGTAAAAGTAAAGGGAAAAGTAAAGGAAAAGGTAAAAGTAAAGTGAAGTAAAAGGAAAAATAAAGGTAAAAATAAAGGTAAAAATAAAAATAAAAGTAAAATTAAAAGTAAAGTGAAGTAAAAGGAAAAGTAAAGGTAAAAATAAAGGTAAAACTAAAACTAAAAGTAAAAGTAAAGGTAAAATAAATGTAAAATTAAAAGTAAAGTAAATGTAAAAGTAAAGAAAAGGTAAAAATAAAAGGAAAGTAAAGGTAAAAATAAAGGTAAAACTAAAAGTTAAAGTAAAGGAAAGGAAAAAGTAAAGGTAAAGTAAAAGTAAAGGTAAAATAAAGAAAAAAATAAAAGTAAAGTTAAATAAAGGAAAAGTAAAGAAAAAGCAAAGTAAAGGTAAAAGTAAAGGTAAAGTAAAGTTAAAGGTAAAGTAAAGGCAAAGTAAAAGCAAAAGTAAAGTAAAGGTAAAAGTAAAAGGAAAAAGTAAAAAGGTAAAAGTTAAAAAGGAAAAAAGTATGAAAGTAAGCAAAGGAAGTAAGGTAAAGTGAAAGTAAATTAAGTACGTAAAGTATGTAAGTAAAGAAAGTAAGGAAAGTAAAGTAAGTGAATTAGCCAAGTATGTAAAGTAAGTGAAGTGAAGTAACGCAAGTAAGTAAAGTATTTAAAGTAAAATAAGAAAGTAAAATAAGCAAGCAAACAAGTAAAGTAAGTAAAGTCAGGAATGTAAGTAAATAAAATATAAGCAAGTAACTAAGTAAAAGTAAGTGAAACAAGTAAATAAGTAAACAAGTAAATGTTTTTGTTTTTGAGAATCAGCCAATGAGACTTTTGTGAGTTAGTGAGCATACAGCTTCAGCTCATCGTGTTGTGAGTTTCATGCAGTTGTGAAAAAGTTATGTACAGGTCAGTACCTCGCTCTCACTGCACTCATGTGGAGCGTCGCCGTGAACCGTCATCTGGTAGCGGGCATAGAGTGCCGCTGACTGCTCGTATGATGCCATGAAATCCGGCTCCTCAAAGCTGACTGGCACTAGCCTCACCTTTAGAGTGATGGAGGGAGGGATGATTAGAGGAAGGAGAGCACACGGCATGAAGGACAAGATGAGTTAAGAGGAGAGAAGATAAGAGGAACAATAGAAGATGGAAAATAAATGAAACATGATTGGTGGAAATGAGAGGATGATGATAATAAAAAAGTGTGCATAAAAGGGGAGTGGTTAAAGCAGAAATAACAATGTAATGATTTAAACAGCACTGTAAACATCAGATGTGCAGTGTTTTTGGGTTCATATTCACTGTTCTTACTGCAACTCTTTGGTCATAAATAAACTACACTGTGAAAATGCTGGGTTCTACACAATCGATTTATGTTAGGACAACATGAAATGAAGTTAACCCACCGAGGTCTAAGGCATACCTGCCAACACTCCCGTTTTTCCTGGGAGTCTCCCGTATTTTAGACCCTCCTCCCGGTTTGTCATTTCAACCGGAAAACTCCCGGAATTTCAACCCCTTCCCCTAGTCCTCAGGTGATTGGTACAATCTGTAACACCCCATTCACATGGGGCTTCAGCATCAACACTTTACAGAGGGCGTGTCTGAAGTTGGGGCTGACGCGATTGTCATAGCAGCGACAGCCAATAAAAATTAGTCAGCAATCGGCTACTGTCTGAACTGGTGTATTTGCATACAGCGATCTGATTGACTGGCACTTCCATCGGCACTAGAAAATTGAGAAAGTCCCAACTTCTGCAGAGCCAATAGACGATGCCATCATCCATCGCCGATGGCCGATAAACTTCACGTTGCTAGGCCGGCGTCGTGATCCATCGCCCCACCCCACATTTATATTGATATACAACTTATTATTTGCATGTCATCTTCATAGCAATAACGGTCTTTTCATGAGCCGTGTTAAATTTTACATATAGCTGCCGCTTGCATGGCTGACAGCATTGTGAAGATTAAATGAAGGATTATACAGCATCTCTTGCGCTTAAAATGTGTAGATTCAGTGGCAAACGCTGTTACCTGCAAACCCCGTCCCACAGAATTTACAGTGAATGGCTTTAGTTATTTTCATAGCAGACTTGAAGCCACTGGAAGTCTTTTATCCACTCTTGGACAAGTGTAAATGGTGGATTAACATTCAGCACATGATCATTAATAAGATGTGCCATTATTAGTAACTTTAGGTGGTTTCTAAAACTAAATCTGTCAGTGTTATTTTCATTCTCTCATCTTTTTTGCGGTTGTAGCTCCTGTCATCTGAAGGCAGAAGGCATTGACTGAGTGATTGACAGCTGATATTAACAAATCCATTCGCATTCAGTTCTAAAGCAGTGGGCCAATAAAAAGAGCACAAAGGCGGGGCAAGCATTGCAGGGTTTTTTTTTTTTTACTTCAGCAAGTTCACATAACAACAGTTTTAATCTGTTCCTAAGCGCTGCATTTTTGCATTTTTAGGTACAAAGATGCATTCTGCATAAATGTCTCCTAAATCTGCGCACACTGTGAGGATTCTGCAGTGTAAACAGGTCGCACAGCAACAATTTATGCACTCGCACAAATGCTTCCAAATATATGTTTAGGTCGCATAAAATTTCGGTAGCATATGCGACCAAAACGGTTGAGCTCTAGCATCTTTACTTGTTATTATTTCCTCATAATAATAAAATAAGGAAGTTATCATCAATAACAATACAAATTACAGTGAACTCCAAATGAACTCTCGTCTTCTCCACCAGCTGTGGGAAAAAGCCATTATAACCACACCGATTACTCCGCCTATTCATGCCAATGTCACGCTGAAAAAAGTGATTGACAAGTGGTAATTTGTGTCTAACTTGTATTTATTTATGGTTTGGTTATTGGTAAAGCAAAGACCATGTAGGTCAGGTAGTGAAAACGGTAAGCTACAATTAATTAATTCTTTATGAAATAATTGATATTTAACAACAACCACCCCCAGCCCCGCCTACAATGACAATGCCATCGTCCATCGCAATGTTTCACATTAGACATTGTACGATGCCAAATTGGTCAACATCGCCCAATCCTAGTTGATACAGCTCATTTTAATTAAGTACTTCGAACAACGTCATTTTTTGTGTGTATTTTGAATGTGATCCATATCAGAATGTGGTAATAACAACAAATTACACAGCAATTCATTCACTTTTTGATTTAGTGCTTAATTCGTGTGACTTTGTATGATCTCATTTATACATTTTGAGATAAATTGATCACCGTTCAATGACGATTGAGTTTAAAGGGGGATTTTGGGGGCACACCTCTAGTTCATATGAATGAAATAGAAGGAATTCATCCAAATTAGACACTTAAACAATGACGTTTGCTGTTTGTTCCAAACTAAACTTGAACTGAAACTTGAAAACTGAACTGACACTTTCAATTCACTATAATCTTCAATGTGAAGCTGCTTTGACACAATCCATATTTTTAAAAGCGCTATACAAATAAAGATGAATTAAATAGTTTAAACTACTTATTTAAAATGAGCTGAACAAAAACACAATGCTTGAGTTTTTTGGGGGGACAACTTAATTATTTTATGTTCGATCCACTTCAATTTTGAAAAACTATTACGATACCTTAATTACTTCATGGTATCCCAACACAAATAGAATGTGTGGAATCCAGCATAGTTTTAGAGTATCCTTATGTGATTGGGATGTCGAAACAGGTGATGATCATATATATTTACTGAAAAAAATCCCAAGAAAATTCACAATTTGACTGAATATTTAAACATAATTAATTGTCATGAAATTAGAAAACTCAGTATGCGTGCACATTCTTGTCTAAAACTTAGATACATTTCATTTGATTAATTACAATGCATTACGATCCAAGATTAAAATGAAGCAGGCAGCTGACTAGGTAAAGTACTAATCACATGGGTTCTGTTCAGACTGTCAATTTTGCAAATGAAATTGGTTTAAAACAGATTTAAACTTGTCAGATTTGATTTATTTCCAGCGGTTTAAAATGAAAATAAGCAAACTTGCATACTGAAGCTCAGGATTGCTACTGCCTTATTTTATTTTTTTAACAAATTGTAAATATGAACCCAAAGTATCTTATTCTTTCCTTTTAATTCAGCATTTTTCAATTGCTTCCAACTATTTTAAAGACAGTTACTAAGTCTGTCTCCAAAACAATACTGGCTAATAGTAGTGATCTTATTATTAGGTTAATATTTTAATTCATAAATGGTAAATCTGGACTGAAACCCATGCTCCGTTTCTCTTTACACTTAAAAACAAAAATAAAAACAAGCAACATGTTTCTATGTTAGGAAAAGGGAATTGCGTGAAAGGTAATGTGTGTTATGGAGGGTGAATGTTGGGGAACGAGGGGGCTGAAGGTGAGGCTGGTGCACTGGGGCCGTGAAGCTAAGCTCAAGGCTAAAATCACATGAACTCAGACTGTCAATAAACCTGATGAACTACAGATTAACACTTTGTGCAGAGAGGGCAGGAGGTTTAGTCCCTTGACTAAAGAAGAAGAAAAAAAAAAAAAAAAAAAAACACCAAATCTAAGCTTGCTCTATTTCTTCCGATGCATTAGGCACAACAAAATCAGCAGTCTAAAGCAAAAATAATACATTGTAGAAAGTGATTAGTTACTTAAAAAGTGAGTAAAGTCATTGCCTTACAAGTTACAGGTTGACTTTACTTAAAAAAAATTGAGGCTACCCATTTTAACTTGAAACTGTTAAGTTGACTCAACTTCATTCATTCATTCATTTTCCTTCGGCTTAGTCTCTAAGATCAGAGGTCGCCACAGCGGAATGAACCACCAACATATGTTATATGAAGCGAATGCTCTTCCAGCCTCAACCCAGTACTGGTAAACACCCATAAACTTCAGTCAATTTTGTTTACCCACAATGTAAAAAAAAATGCAGGGTTCCACGCAATCCCAACACAAATCAAGTTAACTTAATAGCTTTTACAAATTTAAGTGGACTGAACACAAAACAAATAAGTTGTCCCAAAAAAACTTCAAAAACTGTGTTGTTTTAACATATTTTAAATAAGTAGATTGAACAAGAAGCAAAAATAATTCTTTGAGTGCAATTCATCTATACCAAAGGTCTTTGGACTGTGTGGGAAACCAGAGCACCCTGAAGAAACTCACGCCAACATGGAAAAAATGCAAACTCCACACAGAAATGATAACTGGCCCAGCCGGAACTCGAACCAGAGACCTTCTTGCTTTGAAGTGACAGTATGAACCACTGATACTTAATAATTACTTAATAATTATAAAGTAACGGGTTTACTCACTTTTTTTTAAATAACGTCAGCTAATCACTTTTTACAGTGGTAAGGCATGAATTACATGACCCACACACAACATTCACAAACAATTATTATAGTAAATCAGCGAGAGCAGAGTGTATAGCAAACAAGCATATATAAAAATATAACACCAATAAATCCAACCCCAAACCAAAAAAGTATAATCCATGCACAGATTTCTAAGTACTCTACACTATTTTTTTGTAGTATTTTATGCTCATTTGTGTGACAAAAACACATCACCAACAAATAAAGGGTGTTGGCACTAATAATAATTTAGGTCTCATTCTTTTAACTCTTCACCATCTCCTGTCCATTAGCTTCCTTTACATAAATAAGCATAAAAATGCCACACAGTAGCAATAAAAACAATTACAAATACAAAAACCTGATGCTGTATTAGTACTATAAATTAAGGCCCATTCCCAATTTTACCTCAGTTCTTCCCCTTACCCCTACCCTTTGTTTTGCGCATTCATGTGAAGAGGTGGTGGTGTCCCAATTCTCTTTAGCTTGAAGCCGTAAGGCAAAGGAAAAAGGGGTATACACCCCTTTGAACGAAGATTTTTCAGGAGCACACTCGAAAGCAAGGGGTAAGAAAATTTCCCAGAATACACCAGCTACGAATTTTTACAACAAACAAACAAACACATGTTTTAATATATTCATAACTACGTTCGTGTTTTTTTGTCATGCTTTTATAAAAAAAAAAAAAAATGCTAAAATAAAAACCGCTAAATTTGCCGATCTGTAATCTCTAATAATAACTCCTGTACAGCAGTTCCAAAACATTCTGACACTCGATGACACTCCAATACCCTTTCAGAAAAGTCTAGTGGCTGGAAATGAGCTTTTTACAGTGTCTGCTATAATGTTAGTGTTGTTTTTGTGTGTTTACATAGATGAATATGGCCGCGGTGTAAATGCACAGTATAGTTGCAATCTTATTGCCACATTAGATCGTTATGATAACATAATATATGCCTTCAGTAATTTCCTAAAGATAAATACCAAAAAATAACACAACTGGAATAACTACAGCAGTCGCCATCGTCTGATCTCATATGAAGCAAGAGATTGCAATGACATATGATGACTTGTGCAAGTGTTGAAGTGCTGTTCCAATTCTTAGGGGTAAATTTTGAAGCCCTTCCCCTTCACACTCGTTTTTAAGGGCCAAGGGGAAGGGGAAGAGGTACAAAAATAGAATTGGGATTGGGCCTAAATGTTTATCATTAGAATATCTGGCTTCATGAGGAATATTTAACATCTATGGAATCTTTTCATTTCACAAAACATCTTTATACACCATTATAAAAAATTTCCATAAATTATGTTGCGATTAATTTTTTTTCCCCATTTATTTATGCTTTTGAATTGCATTATAGGACCTTGATCTTTCTTCCAACAACTTTCAACCTAAAAAGTGACTTTAATTAACATTTGGAATAGTTTAAAGTGATATATTGCCTGGTTGGTGTTGTATATTATGCTACAAAAACCTTGTAACAAACTGCCAATACATTTTCTGTTATTTTACAGACTTATTTCTCTATATGGGCGGCATGGTGGCGCAGTGGGCAGCTGTGAGTGCTGTCGCCTCACAGCAAGAAGGTCGCTGGTTCGAGCCTTGGCTGGGTTTGTTGGCATTTCTGTGTGGAGTTTGCATGTTCTCCCTGTGTTCGCGTAGGTTTCCTCCGGGAGCTCTGGTTTCCCCCACAAGTCCAAAGACATGCGCTATAGGTGAATTGCGTGAGCTAAATTGTCCGTAGTGTATGTGGGTGAATGAGAGTGTATGGATGTACCCCAGTGATGGGTTGTGGCTGAAAGGGCATCCGCTGCATAAAACATATGCTGGATAAGTTGTCGGTTCATTCCACGGTGGCGACCTCAGATTAATAAAGTGACTAAGCCGAAATGAAAATGAATGAATGAATTTCTCTCTATATTCTTTCTTATGCATATTTCAAGCTCCTAAAATGTCAATAAAAGTCACTTTGTTAAACTGCAGAGTTGAATTTTCAACATCAAAAGTTGACAGAGTAGAGATCAACATCCCATAATGCAATTCACAACCATAAATAAACAGAAAGCACTTGTAAATCACAAAATATTGACATTTTTTGACAGTAAAAAATGTGTAGTTAAAAAAAAGCCAAGAAAACGATACTTGTTCATTGGGGAAAACTTCATTGGGGAATCAAAAGTTTTTTTCCAGTGAAATCACAGAAAAACAAATATGAAGTTTTAAAGAATATATCATGAGCAAAAGCGAACAAACAACTTTTAGTGATGGTGTTTTACTTAGAGGAAGATGCTTGACTAAAATTGCTAGTTTATATATATATATATATATATATATATATATATATA
>CAIGQZ010001236.1:5109159-5119670 GCA_903798205.1 Danio tinwini
AGGAAAAGAGAAGGGAAAATACCTATGTAAGAACTCAAACATCTCAACAACAAACTCCTTTTACATGAACACCTGTAGAAACACTGCCTACTCATGAGTGCGGATGACAGCGTTTTCCTCATTTCCTTTCAGCTTTTCTCTCTCTCCCTCACTCTCTTTTCAGGATTATATTCATACCGTTTCATGGAGTTTCCATGGCTTACCTCCAGCTTCTGATTTCTTTAGCCTTCTCTCAGTTCCTGTCTGTTTGCTTTTAGTTCACTATTAAAGGAACACTACACTTTTAATTTGGAAATAGGCTCATTTTACAACTCCCCTAGAGTTAAACAGTTGAGTTTCACTATCTTTGAATCCATTCAAAAGATTTATGGGTCTGGCGGGAGCACTGTTAGCTTAGCTTAGCTTAAATCATTGAATCCGATTAGACCATTAGCATCTGTTAAAAAAAATGTTTAAAAAGAGTTTTAATAATTTTTCTATTTAAAGCTTTACTCTTCTGTAGTTAATCATGTAGCAGGTTGGACAGAAAATGAAAAGTTGTTATTTTCTAGGCGGACCTATACGCTTTTTCCAGTGTTTTTCCAGGCTGGTTTATACTTCTGCATCTGGTGATTGGTGTGACCCACGCCGCGTAATTGGTGCATTTCTGTGTGCTGTTTGCGTTGCTCTGCAATAACACTTCCGAAACGCTAGCTGGCAGTAGATTTTTATGTTCCTCTGTGTAAAGTTTCTTCGCGGGTGCTTTGTGTTTTCTGAAAGCTACAAGTAGCTCAAACTCGCTCATTTAGAGGCAGGAACCACTGGGTGTGCAACAACTTTGATCATAAGGTAAACACAAAAAAAGATTCCTTCACGGGACTCAACACTTGTAAAACAAATTGCTCTATCCGCCCATGCTCGTCAGCGCTACCAAGCCGACCAATCACAGAGATTGTCCTATGCTTCATTGTGACGTACAGTTAATTTTTTTTTAAGGTACCTGTCAGCATCTGCCACGACAAGGGCTATGCGACCGCATGGAGGCTGCGCCGGACCACACACGTACACTTGAGGCAGAAGTATAAACCAGCGTAATAATCAAAGACTTACGTATTACCATGATATGCACCATGGCTGCAGCAGGAGCACTGATATTACACAGAACTTTTATCTAGTTACCTAGCTAGGGACTATTTTCAGGTACTGCATAGTGTCATATTACTACATATCAAAACTCTTTTTGAGAGTATGATGCTAATGGTTTTTGAGAGTAAGATGCTAATGGTCTAATTCGATTCAATGATTTATGCTAAGCTGCTTCGTCAAAGTAAACAATTCTTGAGGGGTTTTTTTTTGGGGGGGGGGGGGGGGGGGGCTTAATTGTTTTAGGTTCAATCCATTTAAATTAGTAAAAACAATTAAGCCAACTTAATCATCTTGTATTGGGACAATGTGAAAAATTTTTCAGTGTAAAAAATTGTACTGTTTAACTCTAGGAGACTTGAAAAAAAATCTTATTTCCAAAAGCAATAGTTAAGTGTTCCTTTAAAGTCATTTCACTGTGGTTTCTTTGCTTTAAGTTAGACATTGTGCTTTTATTTATACCTCATGTCCACTAGGGCTGCATGATTAATCAAAATCGAATCGCAAACGCGATTTGAAATGTTGCAATTAACTAAATCGCAAGAAGCTGCGATATGAAATATGCATCATATAATTTCCCCCACCCAGAGCAAATGCTTGACTTCCATCTGTGTGTGACAGTCTTACTAGCCAATTGAGTGAGCTCACTTTCATTCTGCCCAATCACAATTGCACAATCGAATTATGCGGAACGCCCACAAAAAAAACAAACAAACAAACAAACGGGAAACTGTGGACGAGTGGAATGATGACGTCTGCCTCTTCAGAAGCCTTAAAAGACAAATTCATATCAACGAAAAACAGCATGTCGGTAATATGGGAATACTTTGGTATCAAAGTTACAGACACCGAACAAAAACTGGTTATTTGTAAGAGATGTCGCAGAATTTTTGCCACAGCATGAGGAAATACAACAACCAGCATCTAAAAAAAGCACCACAGTTGCAAAAAAAGCTAAAAAGTCCATTGAAAGTATTGCCAGTGACACTCAATCTAGTAGCAAGCAACAGCAAAGTACAATTTCAGAGTTTGTTTGCAGCTGTTACACCATATGAAAAAAACATCACGAAGGCACCAGGTGATAAGGTATTAGTTACATATTAGTTAAGTCACTAACGCTCACTGCATTTTAACAGTAAGAAGCTATGATACAGAATATTGAGCTGAATCTTGACTACAAAATTAAAATCGCTAATCAAAATGTTAAAAAAAAAAAAAAAAAAAAACGCAATTAGATATTTTCCCCAAATCACACAGCCTTAAATGTCCACCCATCATAGGGCGTTTTGATCCATGCATCAACTATATACACATTTCTCAAAATATAGTTATTTAAAAGACTACAATAGGAGCATGGCCATGTCAAAAGTGCTCAACGGGCCCTCAGCTTTGGATCCCCTGACCTGGCTCTCGCTTGGTTTGTCAGGCGGGTCCTTGTGAATGGCCATCTGGTAGAGTTTGTACACTTGGTATGAGGCGTCAAACGAAGCTTTGAACTGTGGACTGGGAGGATTGGAGCGCACCAGCCTCACCTTCAACATGAGGATGAGCGTCAGAGGGTTAAACAGAAGAAAAAAAAAAAAGACTCTTTCCAAGAAACATGCCAAGAAAAGGTTATAGTACAGCACTGGAGGAAAACAGTGAGCATGGAACATCTTGTGATTTGGAATGGAAACAGAATAAAGAGTCGAATATATGCATTTCATTTCATAGCATATGGGTGAATCGGGTCAAGGGGTCATGTCAGACCTTATTTTGTTTAATACATTTGCAATAGGGCTGCACAATTAGGCCTGTCACAATATCTATTTTTTGTTGTATGATTTATTGTACCAAAATATACTGCGATAAACTATATTATTATCATTTTAAGACCATTTTATGCCACTCATTATATAATGCCAGAATGACAATATAAACGCATCATAATGCATGTACACTCCCCCAAGAAGACATCATATTTTATTCTTAAGAATATTTGATTTAATTATAGTTATTTTAACAATTTAATAATGAGGCATTGGAATCAGAATGTGAAAACGTATATCACGTATAAATAATAAAAAAATGTTGTTAACATAAAAAATTGCAAGGGTAAAAAGTAACATAGGCTGTGATATCTGCTACCAGATCTATCTTCAGTTGTCAGACAACTACATGAAAATATACTATAGTAAATACTATGGTGTTTTTTTACCATATTGACACTGACGCCTACAATAGAGATTGTTGTACAATCAGCTAAAACATTACTAGAATATTTTTTTATGTATAAGCGATATATATTGCATTACCAAGATTGGATGTCATGTTAATGAAGGTTCATTTTATTTACTTATTTATATAATGAAGACTGCACTTCCTGACAAAAGTCTTGTCGCCAATCCAAGTTTTAGGAATAACAAATAATAACGACTTCTAGTTGATCATTTGGTATCAGAAGTGGCTTATATGAAAGGCAAAGGCCTCTAGTTTATGCTTATTTGACCAAAATAACATATGATCATTTTAGGCAGTAAGGTCTGACTTTGCTTAGACAAAAGACTTGTCACTTAACATAAATAATGTCCAGTATAAATTATAAAGTCATGGTGAAGTGGAAAAAGAATGAATATTGTGTATGACTCCCATGAGCTTGGCGGACTGTATCCATAGATCTCTGCAATGACTCAAATCACTTATTAATAAAGTCATCTGGAATGGTAAAGAAAGCGTTGTTGCAGGACTCCCAGAGTTCATCAAGATTCTTTGGATTCATCTTCGATGCCTCCTCCACTTTAACCCAGACATGCTCAATAATATTCATGTCTGGTGTCTGGGCTGGCCAATCCTGGAGCAATCCTTCATGAACTTTGATGTGGAGGCTGAAGTATGAGGTGCGCTATCCTGCTGAAGAATTTGCCCTCTCCTGTGATTTGTAATGTAATGGGCAGCACAAATGTCTGTTGATGTTTCCATCCACTAAGCAGATCTCTCGCATGCCCCCATACTGAATGTAACCCCAAACCATGATTTTTCCTTCACCAAACTTGACTGATCTGAATCTTGGCTCCATGCGGGTTCCGATAGGTCTTCTGCAGAATATGTGATGATTGGGATGCAGTTCAACAGATGAGTAGTGGGAAAAAACTACCTTCTGCCACTTTTTCAAATGATCAATTAGAAGTCAAGTTATTATTTGTTGCTCTTACAACTGGAATAGACGACAAGACTTTGTCAGGTAGTGTACAGTGTTATCTTATTGAATATATAATTATTAAATTTTTGTACCTGAATACTGTTTGACTCCCCAAAGAAACAAAGCACTATTGCTCTACTGTATTTATCTACACTTTTAAATTCATTCATTCATTTATTTTCTTTTCACCTTAATCCCTTTATTAATCTGGGGTCGCCACAGTGGAATGAACCGCCAACTTATTCAGCATATGTTTTACGCAGCGGATGCCCTTCCAGCCGTAACCCATCTCTGGGAAACATCCACACACTCATACACTACGGATAATTTAGCCTACCCAATTTACCTGTACCGTCTTTGGATTGTGGGAGAAAGCGGAGCACCCGGAGAAAACCCACGCCAACGTGGGGAGAACATGCAAACTCTACACTGAAACGCCAACTGACCCAGCCGAGGCTCGAACCAGCAACCTTCTTGCTGTGAGGCGACAGCACTACTTACTGCACCGCCGCGTCGCAACCTCCCATTTTTAAATTGCTTATCATATTTTGTACACGAGTCACACCCAGAATAAATCGCAAATCATTCTAAATAAAGTCTTTCCTAGCTATTCAAGCTAGCTGGTGAAACTGTATTTATATCGCAATAAATATTGCAGAAAAGCTAAATATTGCAAAGTCATATTTTCCAATATTGTGCAGCCCTAATATGCAATAATGTAATAATCCAATCATGCATGGGTTTTTGTAAGATTCACTCATACATCTACAAATCAGTGGTCCTAATTTTAAAGCTTAAAATACAGACCCCAGCAAGAGAAGAAAACATTTTGTAAAATGGAATAAATAAATAATTGTATTGTTTGTTTGGGTGAGATTCAGCATGAGTTCAGCAGGTAAACATGACAAATAGCATGCCCAGGATGAAATGTAAAAGAACAAAAAAATGATTTACACATTAACTAATTAATTATGACATATAGCATTAATAAGTTTGACTGAATAATATACTTTCCATAATGCAATTAGTGTATTTGCTCAACAGATTTGAGAACGTCACTGTCTCTGTTCACTGATAATGAACAACTTCCTGGTCCTCCATGTAATGCAAACTGTAGAGAAGCAGCGCATATGACTGACTTTCTGTTCTAATGATTAAACACAGACCTGCAGTGAATTCATCTCAAAGTGTCTCCTTACTGTTACAAAGGAAACTTCCAGATATTTTTTTTTACTAGAGTTAAACTGGCTTCTATTAAATCATATTAGCAACCAAAGTCAAACACAGGATTTTGATGAAAAGCTATAACACATTTTAAAAGAAACTACTACTACAAAATAAAAACAGTAGCTATATACTGAACGGTACATAGCTACAATACATGATTTAAAGTCAAATAAACGTGTTTAAATTTGGCATGTCTAGTTTTAAAAAGGCACCTATGGTGAAAAATCAATTTTTCAAGCTGTTTGGACAGACATATATGTAGGTATAGTGTACATACCGTCATATTGGGCTGATATAAACACACCCAGTCCTTTTTTTTTCAATTTAACAGCATAAATACGGTGGACCAATTGGAGTGGTTTTGAGACCGACTGCAACTTGACGTAGGAGTGCGGTCCCCCGCCCACCGAATTGATTGACAGTTGCGTATTAACATGTCTCCATAGTAACAAGTAAAATACTATCAACAAGACAGGACGTGCGCAAAAGCAACCGGGAATAAAAGATCTGTTCAGTTTGCTAGGATCATCAATCATCATCAAATGTGATCAAAAGTGAGTTTTACAAGCTTAAAATGTTTTAAAACAGTGTATGTGTGTTATGAATTACAGCGATTTACTTCAGCTTTACTTCATCACCACAGCTGCATGACAGTACAATTATAAAAGAAGATGCTTCAATCCCGGTTTGTGGACGTTAAATCAGATTTATTTTGTACATTAACGTAACAGATATCCATACAGCAGTGGAGAATAACCTGTATCCTGTCACATTTGCGTGCAAAAAGAGTCCAAGGCTAAACGCGCGTGCTGTCTCTCTGTGTGTGTGTGTGTGTGTGTGTGTGTGTGTGTGTGTGTGTGTGTGTTTGTGTGTGTGTGTGTGTATCTGTGTGTGTGTCACTCATCGTTGCAATTCCACAACAAATGCATCAAATACTCATTGGTAAAGGTCTTACTGTAGTATTTCTCACAAACGTTACGTGAGATCTGCTTCCTTTATGTCTGTCTGTTGTCTGAAGCAGCCGAGGGAGGAGATTAAGGCACGCTGACAGGCATGTGGGAACGGTAGGCGGGGAAGACTAGCCTTAAAGGCACAGTACACAAAAACCGCTAACTGATGGTAAGAGCTATAAAATAGAAACTTCTAAAAGGTATAATAACAAATCTGATGGGTGTTTTGAGCTGAAACCTTACAGACACATTCTGGAGACACAAAAGACTTTGACTCAGATATTAAAGGGCACCTATTTCACCCATTCTTTAAGATGTTATATTAATATTATGGCTCTTCTGAGTGTGCCAGTTTAGGTTCAGTTCAAAACACAATTCAGATTTTTTTATTTTAATGTGTTAAAAAGTGTCATTTTGGGGGCGTGTACACAGTTCATTGTTTTAGGGGCGTGTTGCTTCACATGAAAATTAGTTTCGACTTCCCGCCCAACTTAACAAAGGGGCGGAGCCAAGAGCTCCCCCGCTTTGTGTATGGCTACAGACAGGCAGACAGGGCCAGCATTCAGCTTTACATGTACGACTTAGACACAGACCAAGCAGAGAGTACACAATCATTTGTGTCTTTGTATAGTTTTACAGCCAACTGTGTGCTAGTTTAAAGCTCAGAGCTTGTAGCCTACACCGAGACTAATAAAGCACACTGAATTAACTTTGACTGAAGGGCATCACGCACCGGATGCACCGCGACACAACACCGGTGTGTGTCACCTGATAGAACCTTATATTTAGAATTTAGAAATGCATGCCGCTGCTTGTCGCAACGCTGCTTGTCGCCGAGCGGCGCTTCTGGTGTACGACCTGCTTGAGGCTATAACTAAAGGGCGTCATACACCGGATGCGTCGCTCAGAGCCACGACACGGCACACCAGATGCGCACATTCGCATGTTATTTAAAATAAAACTATTCAGATAACGCTCTGTGGCACGGCAGAAATATGAACAGTGTCCTGAGCAGGGCCAGCGCGTCCATAGAGGCGACCTAGGCAGCAGAATAGTGAGCGAACGTGAGGCGCACGTGAGGCAACGCGCTCGCACTTTCCAGCTGCACCTAGTTAAGATGACAGGGAGCTTCTGTAACCGCGGGAAATGCAAACGGCTATAGTTTACGGAAGACACAATGAAAAGTACACATGTATGCAAACCCACCAAAACTCACTACCACTGGCGTGGAGAAGAGTGATAACGTGGTGAATGTTGAGCCCAATGAACCTTACATCTAAAAATAGAGCAAGGGTGTTTCTTTGGTGACGTCGCTTTGACTCACGCTGAAAATGGCGGACATGAAAACAAACTGAGCATATGGTAATGCACACCTGTCAATCAATATTGGTGGGCGGGGGACCGCACTCTTACGTCAAGTTGCGGTCGATCTCAAAACCGCTCCAATTGGTTCTCCATTTTTATGTTGTTAAATTGAAAAAAAAAAGACTGAGTGTGTTTATATCACCCCAATATGACAGTCTATACACTATACCTACACATATGTCTGTCCAAACAGCTTAAAAAGCTGATTTTTTACCATAGGTGCCCTTTAAATCTGGAAAAAGGGGTAAACTAGGTGCCTTTTAACATTATAGATTTTTTCATTTTCAATTTTTTCACAGTATTTCCTATAATATTTTTCCTTCTAAAAGTCTTATTTATTTCCTCTACAATAAAGGCAGTTTTTAATTTGTTTATAAACATTTTAAGGTTAATATTATTAGTCCCCTTAAGTAATATTTGTTTTGGATTGTCTACAGAACAAACGCAATAACTTGCCTAATTAACTTGCCTAATTAACCTAGTTAAGCCTTTAAATGTCACTTTAAGCTGAATACTAGTATCTTGAAAAATATCTAGTAAAATATTATTTACAGTCATCATGGCAAAGATAAAATAAATCAGTTATTACACAGCAAAAATTCCAGTTTTATATATACAGTGTGATTTTTTTGGTGTTGTTCAGTATTAAAACCAGAGTACATTTTAATCCATAAGTGTGAAAGCGTATATTTAAGAGTTTTTTTGTTTTCAGTGTTAAACTTTTAACCCAATATGCAGTGTATTTCCCACTAGTGATGAGAAGTCTAGTTTTTTTTTTTTACTCAAACCATTTTTTTTTTTTCGGATAAACAGTGATCAAACCAGTATGTTTTACTTAAACTTGAGACACGCCTTGTTGCATTTCAAAATGCAAAGAGTTGAATGTTTTGAAGTCATTTCTGAAAAGATTAATGAGCATTTAGTAAATTAAAACAATTTTCAACATATTTGATCTATGTTTTCTGTCTTACACACACCAGTTGATGATATAGGAAAAAAGGTAATATATTAACACTTTGAAGGGTAACACACACTCCAGTTCGGTGTAAGAATAAACTCTTACTGTGTTAAAATGAACTCAGAGTAATGTACAAATTTCACACTTTAGAAAGTGTTACTTTACTCCAAAATGAAGGGAGTCATTTGTACACCCAAGAAGTGTTAAGTTAAACTCAAATTGAGTTAAACGTACACTGATTTTTTTTTTGCTGTGTAGAAATGAGTCATTAAATCTATTACGTTCAGAAATGTGTTAAGAAAAATCTTCTCTCCGTTAAACAGAAACCGAGGGAAAAATATACAGGGGGGCTAATAATTCTGACTTCACCTGTAAGTGTGCGTCCTCTGTTAAATCATGGTTAAAATGTGCAACAGACTTTATTTTAACGCTCAAAATAAAAGGTAGATCAAAATCAAAATATATGGCAGAATAGAAAGACCTAAACTTCATTGGACGTACTGCATGAATAGTGTAAAGTCTGACATCAGCTTAAAGTGAACTGTGTGGGATCAGACGTTATGTTTGATTAGTAAAACGGAGCCTGACATCTAACAGGATCATCTGTGTTTGCACAAGGACGAACTGGCCTCAGAAGTGAGGCGGCAAATCAAAATTCGATCCTCCAAAAAAACATTTAATTGTCTGGGCAAAGCTGTTCCTAATTAAAGGACCTCTCGCAGAGACATTTTCATTGGACGAGGTGCTTATGGTTCACAACTTCCCCAGAAGAGCACGACTGGGGGATTGAGCTTCAGTTTTATTTTATTTGGCTCTCATGGAAGATCTCTTATTATTGCTTGACCGAGTTAATGAAGATATTTGCGACTTTTGTTTCAGATAAACATTAGTTGAGTCTTTTAATCTGCCGGCCGATTCTCTTGAGATGCAGACGTTTGATTAAGTGTGTGAGGAGTAACCAAGACAAAGAGAGCACAGCGCTGTCAAAACAGCTCGGAGATCTCAAATTATGCAGGGGGTGAAAGGGGGCAGAAGAACTGGGGGTTTGAGGAGATATTTAACATGGAGGAAAGTTATAATGTGCCTCTACTGCCACCTGCAGGTGTACACTGTAAAAAATATTTGTAAATAAACAGTATTTGGTGATTCAGCTGGGTTTTTTCCACTTATTTCTGCTTTTGAACTGCATTATGGGATCTTGATCTTTCCTCCAAAAGCTTTTGATGTTGAAAAGTTTGAAGTGACCCTTGTTGACATTTGTAATAGTTTGAAGTGATATATTGTCTGTGTTTTTGTGTCAAAAATGAATGCTAAGAACAAAACAAATATAAATAATTATTCTCATTGCATGGAAAATCAATCTTCTGATCTCCCTTTCTACATCATGGAATACTCGAAAAAAAATATTTAGCTGCTTGTTTAAACTACTTATTTAAAATGAGCTGAAACAACCCAATTCTTCAGTTTTTTTAGGGGACTACTTCATTGTTTTTTGTTCAGTCAACTTGTTTAAAATGAGCTGAAACAACCCAATTCCTAAGTTTTTTGGGGGACTACTAAATTGGTTTTTTGTTCAGTCTACTTATTTAAAATGAGCTGAAATAACCCAATTCTTAAGTTTTTTTGGGGGACTACTAAATTTTTTTGTTTGTTCAGTCCACTTATTTAAAATGAGCTGAAATAACCCAATTCCTAAGTTTTTTGGGGGACT
>CAIGQZ010001236.1:5139378-5152966 GCA_903798205.1 Danio tinwini
CACACACACACACACACACACACACACACACACACACACACACACACCCACCCTGAGGGGACAGTGTAAGGTATATTTTTGCTGTTTTGGATGACTCAGGGCTAGGTGAATTAGAGCTGGCACACTCCTTTATGAGAGGAAAACATATGGAAAGAAGAAGAGTGGGGCGTGGAGAACAGAAACACTTTTACTACCTGGACCAGCCTTTACTGGCAGGCAGAGTCAACACACAAGATTCATTCAGAATAAAAAACTACTTTAATACACATTCCTTGTGCTTTAGTGTCAGATTCATCAAAGCACATTTTACTCCTAAGAAAATTATATGAAGCATATAAGTACTATTTTTGATTCCATTATTCCTGTGCACACACTTCTCACTGGTTCAGTCTGTAAAAGGATTTGTTGTTGTTGTTGTTCAAAAGAAATTGATACTTCTGTAGTAGCACAACCATGTTCAATCGTGGTAATACTAATAATAAATGTTTCTTGCAAACTGGAATGATTTTAAAAGGATCATGTGACACTGAAGGCTGTAGTAATGATGCTCAAAATCTAGCTTTGCATAACAGAAATGAACTTCAAACTTTAACACTCATTTTAAATTGTAACCATCTCATATTCCTGTTTTTACTATATATTGGATCAATAGATGAAATGTTTGCTCTGGAAATGATTTAAAGTACTCAGCATAAACAGTTAAAAAGGAAATTAATTGCTTTATTTTTTTTTCTAAATGAGTAAACCCATTGCTTTAAAAGCTAAAAGTTGATTGTACTTTTTAAAAAGTGAGTAAAGATGTTGTAAATTGGCATTGTTAAGTTGATTTAACTTGATCTTTATAATTGTGCACAGTTACTTTATTTAAGAATTTTAAAACAACAGGTTCTCTCATTTTTTAAGTTAGTCAACTAATCGCTTTAAAAGCAATGGGTTTACTTGTGTTTTAAAGTCCACTAATCCTTTTAAGAAGTGTTTACAACATGTTTACTCACTAAATAAAGTCAACTAAATTGCTTTAAAAGCAATGGACTTACTTTTTCAGTCAACTAATCACTTTACTTAAAGTGAGTAAACTACAGTAGTTGCTTTTAAAGCGATTAGTTGACTTTACTTAAAATGAGTACACTTGTTGCATTTAATGTGATTAGTTGACTTAAAGTGAGTAAGCTAGTTGCTATTAAAAGTCAACTGTCAAGTGTACTCATTTTAAAGCCAACTAAACGCTTTAAAAACAAAGGATTTACTCAACTTTTCAGTCAATTAATTGCTTTAATAGCAACTAGTTTACTCACTTTAAGTAAAGTCAACTAATCACTTTAAATGCAACAAGTGTACTCATTTTAAGTAAAGTCAACTAATTGCTTTAAAAGCAATTGGTTTACTGACTTTTTCAGTCAACTAATGGTTTTAAAAGCAACAGGATCACTTACTTTTTTAGGCAAAGTCAACTAATCGCTTTAAAAAAGTAAGTAAATCCATTTATTTTAGTCAACTATTGGCTTAAAACCAACAGGAATAATATTTTTAGGTAGAGTCAACTAATCAATTTAACAGCATGGGTTTACTCACTTTTTTTTAGCCAACTTTAGTTGACTTTACTCAAAGTGAGTAAATCCATTGCTTTTAAAGCTACTGGTTTACCCACTTTAAGTAAACAAATCGCTTTAAAAGCAACAAAATTACTCACTTTAAGTAAAGCCAACTAATTGCTTTAAAAGCAACAGAATCACTCACTTTTTTAGGTAAAGTCAACTAATCGCTTTAAAAGCAATGAGTTAAATCACTAAGTAGAGACAACTAATCACTTTAAAAGCAATGGAATTACTCACATTTTAAAGTAGTCAACTAATCGCTTTAAAGCACCGCGTTTATTCACTATTAGTTAACTAATCACTTTAAAAAGCAACTGGTTTACACACTTTTTTAAAATAAAGTCAACTAACCAATCTAAAAGCAACTGGTTTATGCACTTTTTCTGTCAACTAATCGCTTTACTTTAAAATGAGAGTAAACCCATTACTTTTATTCGACTAATTGCTTTAAAAGCAATGGATTTACTAACTTTTTTGTCAATTAATCGCTTTAAAAGCAACAGGATCACTCACATTTTTAGGTAATCACTTTTTCATGTACAGTCAAATACATCACTTTAAAAGCAATGGAATTACTCACTTTTTTCGGTCAACTAATCTCTTTAAAAGCAATGGGTTTACTCACTTTTTTTAAAGTCAACCAATCACTCTAAAAGCAATGAATCTAATAATGTTTTTCAGTCAACTAACCGGTTTAAAAGCAACAGGATCGCACATTTTTTAGGTAAAGTCAACTAATCGCTTTAAAAAGCAACAGGTTTACTCACTTTAAGTAAAGTCAACTATTCGATTTTACAGAAAAGCAACACCAAAGAATTTACTGATTTTATTCTAATTACTACTTACTAAATGCTCACAAGACCCAGAAACCAGCACAGGATTAAAAGCACAATAGAAAACCCTCTGAACACCTTACCAGCCACTGAATCACATAAAACAACATCCTTGCAACACTCTATAAATTGCTCACTACAACTTAGCAACCACTTAGTTATGCGCTGAAAAAAAGGCAGCCATCTTTAGCTGGGTCAGAAAAAGCATATTTTAATTGCTCTTTATTTCTCATTAACATGAATTATGAGTGAAGGTCTAAGCCTGTTCACATGTACTCGCTCCATTACATTCAGCTCAAATATCCAGAGAAACCATTTGCAGATTCGGTTGTTTATAACCTGAGTGTTAACCTCCTGCGAGGAATCCGTCATTTAGCTGAGTCCGCGTCAACGCTAACAACAGACATAACTCACACGTAAAGACGGTCATAAAGCAAGCTGCGATAAATTTGTCACCAGGTGGTTTCCGTTTGGAGATGGAGAGAGCGAGAGTTTTCTCCTCCTTTTGGGAGCCTCTATAAATCCTTCCCATTTCCGGACTATTCTGCGGGGGTGCAATTCCAGGGGTCTGTAGATGTATGCGACTTTTAATTTGTCTATAATTCATATTCAGAGATGTATGGTCCATGTGCCTCAGATCTACAGGGAATTTATACTTGTATATTGGCTCAGGATTTTTTAAAGGAAAGCAAGGTGTTGTTTTACAGTAGATACTTCTGATTAAGCCGTTACACATTTTCTTTTGACATTTCACTTCACTACACAATGGAGTTGTGTTTAACATATACAGGAACTTTCTTGCACATCATTTGACTGGATTGAAAAAAATATATATTATTTGTGAGCATATGCTGTCCTCTAGTGTTGCTCAGAGGAATATCTACTAGTTTTACTAGGCCTGGTTAGAAAACTGACAACTGTTTCTTATTTAGAACTAGTCCTAATTCTAAAACTAGATGACTTTAGGTTCCCTTTATGCAGTAGATCTCAATCTGGGAGCAATTCCCCACTTCTGGGCCATAGTAAACCTAACCACAAGCCTTAATATGACTTAGAATCACTTAAAATAATTCACACACTCAAAAGCTGTTCATCTTCTCTGACAAATTAGGGTTATAGCATTTTTTACTGGATATAAAGTGTGATTTTGGTCCCACTGTATATTAAGTGGCCTTAACTAGCCAGTTACAACAGAAAATAAGTATAATCAACTTATGTTTTTATTACATTGCACATCAATTTTGGTGGTATGGGAGAGTTAAAGGTGGGTTAAGGAGTAAGTTATGATCAAATAAACCAACAGCGTAATTATAAATGTAATTACAGAAAGTAATTAGATGTGATACATGCAGATCATTTAAATACAAGCAGAAGGTCAAATAAGTATGTCCATAATAAAGTGCATTGTACCAAATTATTAATTTAAATATAAGATAAGCCTGGTTAGAAAAGTGACCACTGGTTCTTATTTAGAACTGGTCCTAATTCTCAACCTAGATGACTTTAACAACAGTAATGCAGTAGATCTCAATTAGGGGAGCAATTGCCCACTTCTGGGTCATAGTAAACCTAAACACAAGCCTTAATATGACTTCAAATAAGAATATGAATCAAATAAGACATAAGCTGCTGAATCACTTAAAATAATTCACACACTCAAAAGCTGTTCATCTTCTTTGATAAATTAGGGTTACAGCATTTTTTAACTAGATATGAAGTGTGATTTTGATCCCACTGTATATTAAGTTGCCCTAACTAGCCAGTTACATAAAAAAAATATGTACAGACTACTTATGTTTTTACAAAATTGCACATCAATTTTGGTGGTATGGAAAAGTTAAAGGTGGATTAAGTTGTAACTGACAATCCAATAAATCAATAATTATAATTAATTGTATTTATTTATAAATGTAATTACAGAAATTAAATAAATGTAATTACATGCAGATCATTTAAATACAAGCAGAAGGTCAAAATAAGCATGAAATTAGACTCAGCATAGATGTGTGTGAGAGCTGTATTTGAAGTCCAAGTAATCAGTCCAATACGATCATCCGGCTGTGAGTGTGTAATCAACTGAATTAGGAACCGGTGTGTGGGCAGTGCATGCTGGAAGTTGTAGTTCGCATATGTGGCGGATTTGTAGTTCTCCAGCGATCTGCAGTAGTTAGATCGCTGGTGACTGTAAAACTAATATGTAGCTTAGATTTACATTAGAAAAACACTTTTTTTTTCTTATTTTTATTTATTTATTTATTTATTTATTTATTTATTTATTTAGTGTAAGATTATTACTAAGGTTTAAATGTCAAAAACTTTTTTCACTTTTAAGTTCAAAGAGAAATGGACTATTGTTTATGTATTATTATTATTATTTTGTGCTATATTATTTTGTATTATTATTATTATTATTATTATTATTATTATTATTGTATTATTAGGTTACTGAGCATCAATAAATAACCCTCTAAAATATAAGGCGTTTTCATGTGATGTGATAATAATTGTGATAACCACAAAACTGAAAAGGATAGTTTCACCTTAAGAATAACAATTTAATCTCCATTTACTGACCCTAAAGTGGTTCCAAAACGATATTTTGATAGATGTTGCAAAGTGGTAGCCTTTAACATTTATAGTCAAATGCCAATGGTTTTCAAAATTCTTCAAGATATCTTCTTTTGTGTTTAACATAAAGAAACTAAAACCGGTCTGGACCAAGTGGAGGATGAGAAAATGATGACAGAATTTTGGGGTGAACAATGTCCATACTGGTTGTACATAACAGCAATACAGTATGATTATAGATTCACTTCCAAATGACTGCCACCATGCTGTTTGTACTTAGTTCATTGGGACTTTGTTGCAAAAGCTGAATAGTTAAACATGCACGTAACAATTTCATCTCTATTTACTGACCCTAAAGTGGTTCCAATAACATATTTTGATGAACGTTTTGTGTTCAACATAAAAAAAAAAAACTTAAACAGGTCTGAAACAGGTGGAAGATGAGTAAATGACAGAATTTTGGGGTCAACATTTTTTGTTTTGTCTCTATGGACTCTTTTCACTGCTATGGTAAGTTTAACGGTCATCATAATCGTAAAGCCATGAAAGTTTAAAAATGCATGAACATTTATATGTATTTATATGTATTTATATGAACATTTATATGTATGTTTGCATCAAATTGCGAAAAACAAACTACCACTTTTGCGAGGCGTTTGTAATGCAGATTGTATAAAAGGCGGGACCATAAATTTGACATTGTTCTGGCTGCCGTTATCAGTCTCACACAATTTTTTCCCCTTTTTCTGAAAGTCTCAATAACACCATCATGGAGTTTGTCTTTTATTATTTTAGCAAATAGGATTGTTAAAAATAATTTGTTGTACTCTCCCACTCACTGAGCTCTAAATTTACTCAACTATGACAACTCCTGGTGCTGAGAAACACAGAAAAGAGTCTATTATGATGTCCACGCTGGTTGCACATACCAGCAATACATTATAAACCTAAAATGCTTAACTTTTCCTATGCAGTTTAAACTTATTTCATTGAGACTTTGGTGCAAACACTGTAAATAAAGATGCACATTCTATGGGACTGACCTGGTTTGGGCATAACATTTGAGGTTTTCTCAGCGGATGCGGGCACTGTGTCTTCTCTGGCCGTCGTTGGTGGGGTTGAGTTGGTGGTGTCTGTGTCTGGGCTGGTGGTGACGTCCTGTACTTCACTGTGGTCTATATTCAGAGAGACTTGAGGAGGATGCCGGACACCTTCTTCATGCACTGAGTCCATAGGCTCTCCTAAAAAAAATCAACATACAGTTGGAAATCAGAATTATTCGCCCTCCTGTGAATTTGTTTTTCTTTATCAAATATTTCTCAAATGATGTTAAACAGATTCAGGAATTTTTCACAATATTTCATATAATATTTTTTCTTCTGGAGAAAGTCTTATTTGTTTTATTTCGGCTAGAATAAAAGCAGTTTATTACTTTTTTTAAACCATTTTAAGGTCAATATTATTAGCCCCCTTAAGCTGTATTTTTTTTTTTTTGATTGTCTACAGAACAAACCATTATTATACAATGACTTGCCTAATCACCCTAACTTGCCTAATTAACCTAGTTAAGTCTTTAAATGTCACTTTAAGCTGAATACTAGTAAAAAATATCTTGTAAAATATTATGTGCCATCATCATGGCAAAGATAAAATAAATCAATTCTTAGAAATCAGTTATTAAAACTATTATGTTTAGAACTGTGTTGGAAAAAAATCTTCTTTCCATTAAAAAGAAATTGAGGAAAAAATATACGGGGGGCTAATAATTCAGAAGGGCTCATAATTCTGACTTCAACTGTACATATTCAGGATGACAATCCTGATGTTGCCATCTGCTGCAAGTATTTACTAATCTCACACTGTTATTTGAGACCATCAAATTATGCATATAATTAAGTAAGAAAAACATGATTGTGACCCTGAACCTCAAACCAGTGTCTATTTATAAAAAGAATTTAAATAAAAAAAATTGAGATTTCATGCATTATCTGAAATTTGAATAAATACGATTTCCAGTAAAGTATACTTTGTCAGGATATGACAATATTTGAGATACAGCTATTATAACATGTAGAATCTGAGGGTTCAACAGAAAAAAAAATATATAATAATAATTAAAAAATCATGTTTACATTTTTTCAAACTAAGTTCTTCTCAATGCACATTAGTTTTACATATATTTACTGTAGGAAATTTACAAAATATCTTCATGGAACTTAAACTTTAGTTAATATTATAATGATTTTTAGCAGAAATGAAAAATAAATGATTAGTCGAAAAATAAACATGTGCAACATAAATTTTCAACATAGCCATATCACCCTGCAGCCCAAGACCGGTTACTCACTGAAGCCAAGCAGGGCTGAGCCTGGTGAGTATCTGGATGAAAGACCATATGGGAAAACTAGGTTGCTGTTGGAAGTGGTGTTAGTGTGGCCAGCAGGAGGCGCTCAACCTATGGTCTGTGTAAGTCCTAATGCACCATCGTAGTGAAGGGGACACTATACGGTCAGTGAGCGTCTTTCGGATAAGACGTTAAACAAGGTCCTGAATCTCTTTGGTTATTAAAAATCCCATGGCACTTTTGTGCAGCGTAGGGGTGTGTCCCTGGTGTCCTGGCCAAATTCCCTCCATCAGCCCTCACCAATCATGGCCTTCCAATTATCCCCATTCACCAAATTGGCTCAATCACTGTCTCTCCACTCCACCTATAGCTGGTGTGTGGTGAGTGCACTGGCGCCATTGTCCTGTGGCTGCCATCGCATCATCCAAGTGGATGCTGCACACTAGAGGTGGAGTGGAGATACCCCCCCCATGACTGTGAAGCTCTTTGGGTGTATGGCTATACAAGAAATACACATTACATTACATAAAACAGTTTTTTTGTGTGTCACAATTGGTTGAGTTTACAGACAGTGCTCATAAAAGATTTTAATTTGTATGGCAAAATGGTACAAAATGGATTTTGGTAGAGAAAGGACAGTAAATACAAACAACTTTAGATATTAAACACGAGCAAAAAAAGAAGACAGAGACAAAAAGAAGAAAAATGTGAAATCTGGGGGAGATAAGATGATCCCTGGTTAAAGGGACAGGCATCTGGTTAATGTCCGGCCAAAAGCAGCCAAAGCGCACCTGACAAAAATGACTGGGTTTTTCCTGCAGCTATAGCCACTGTCCTCTGAAGAATGGTAGAGAAGGGCTTTAGACGACCTTTGATTTCTTCTAAAACACCTGGGATAATACATGCATTAAATCAGACCAGATCACAAGATACAAGAAACAGACAGAGGCTATATATGTAGAAAACACTGGCTTGAGGATGACATTTTAATAGCGACTCTGATTTAACCCTTTATTGGGTGAAGAACCATATTTGGTAACTTCATTAGCATTGATTACAATAGAATTATTTGAAGTAATAAAGGTTGAAAAGTCTTGTAACACTCCAGGGGTTATCCAATGAGTATTTCGGTGAGTGCCCCATAAAGGGTTAAATGTCAGCACCAAGGCTGTTAGCAAGTTTGATTTCTTTCTGTAGGTAAACAAACTGTTCATTTCAGGAAATCAATTGCATACTTTGATTAAACATTAAATGTGTAATCACCAGAATTTTGCACTATTTCTGTTCAGAATTTTGTACAAAATCTGCCGATTTATCCGGAATGATTTTGAGAGCACAGTAACAAAAACCTAAACTGAAAAAAATACATATTTGTAACTTTTATTAAAGGTTTACAATGAAAGTCCAATTAGAACCACTTGTTTGGTAAATAATTTTAGTCTTATATAATCAATGCTAAGGTCAAGAATCTTGGTGTTATTTTGGAGTCAGATCTGAATTTCAGTGGTCAAAGCAGTTAGTATATCAGCATACTGTCATCTCAAAAGCATTGCAAGAATTAGATGCTTTGTTTCCAGTGAGGACTTAGAGAAACTTGTTCATGCTTTTATCAGCAGCAGGGCGGATTACTGTAATGGACTCCTCACTGGTCTTCCCAAAAAGACAGTCGAATAGTTGCAGCTCACCTAGAATGCTGCTGCTAGGATTCTGACCAAAACCAGGAAATCAGAGCACATCACACCTGTCCTCAGGTCTCTACACTGGCTCCCAGTTACATTCAGAATAGATTTTAAAGTATTATTACTTGTCTATAAATCACTAAATGGCCTGGGACCTCAATACATAACAGATATGCTCACTGAATACAAACCTAACAGATCACTTAGATCTTTAGGATCAAGTAAGCTAGAAATTCCAAGAGTTCAGTCAAAGCAGGGTGAATCGGCCTTCAGATACTGCACCCCCCGCTGCTGGAATCAGCTTCCAGAAATGATCAGATGTGCTTCAACATTAGGCACATTCAAATCCAGACTGAAAACACATCTGTTTAGCTGTGCCTTTACTGAATGAGCACTGTGCTACGTCCGATAGATCACACTATTATGCCTCTCTTTTCTTTTTCATTCTTTTAGAATCTGTTTTAACACATTTTAATCTGTTTTTAATAATTTTTAATTCTTTGTTGGTTTCATTTTCTTGTTTATTTTATTCTCGGTTATGTAAAGCACTTTGAATAACCATTTTGTCTGAAATGTGCTATATAAATAAACTTGCTTTGCCCTATATAATAGATCTGCTAAAAGACAGTAAATTTGACTTGCGTAGTCCATAAATCACATAAACATCTGCATAATATTACTGAAATTAATAATTATAACACTGAATAAATGTACAGAGTTACACAGATCTACATAATTAATTAAACAAATAGATTAAATGATGGGCTAAAAAAAATTGAATTCTGAGAGTGCAGATTCTGTGTGAGCCTAGTCGTTTCACATATATTAAAATTTATCTTCTTTTTTTTCTGCAACTGGCCTAAATTTCCAGCAGCAGCTGATTATCAAGTAAACGTTGCTGTTATGAACCATACACCGTTTTTCTGTTCCCTCTTCCATTTGTCTTGGTTCTTCAAACTTGTTATGGTTGTGTCTGTACATATTGTAAATATATGGTTTGTGGGAGCAATAAATCTTCTATGGCGCTAACTTGTTGTTCTGCATTTCTCTTGCCACCTTTTACCTTTAGCTTATTCTTTTGGTCATCTCAATAGCTGTGTTTCCATCCACCTATTTTTATGCACGTTTTGGATATGCGCATTAAAAAAAAAGGTTGATGGAAACGCCAAAGATGCGCATCAATTTAAACTGAGTAAGAGAAACTTTTTATTCATTAAGAAAAAAGGGTGGAATGATGGAAAGACTTTTACTGAACAAATTCCAGTATGCGCATTAAAACAAAGTCGTGTGATTTTGTTGTAAGAGATCATGTGATGATAAATATGTGTGTGGATGGACAAACCAGCAGGCTGAGCACACTGTAAAACATCTGAAATGTTGTTTTGGTCATTCTAAAACACCGTAACAATTTCAGTATTGGTGTTATTATATTATTAATGACCTCCAGAACTGTCAAGTGCTCCACGTCAAACCCCACCACACATTCATTGTGTGCCTGCATTGTGTTCTGAGGCGCAAGTCATTTATTAAATAAAGAAAAGATTGACGCGGCTTCTCCTACCGCAGCAAATTCCGTTTTTCATTTCGATATTTGGCGCTAGCTAATCAGGAAGTGACGATTTCGTTCTCTTTAACTTGTTGGATGGAAATGCTGCTTTATTCGCAAATCTTTTATGCAATATTCCAATTTTTAGGATGGAAACACACTCCTTTTTTTGTTACTCCTTTTTATTTCCTAGGCAAACTTCCATCAAGGGTCGGAACAGTTGCTCACCTTCATGTTCCTCATCTTGCTTTTCTACTGGCATCTCTCCTTTGGAGAGGAACTTGTTCACCCTCTTCAAGGTCTTTTTGTGTGTCTTTGATGGATGGAAGTTCAAGGCATGACACCTACAACAAAACAAAAAATAAATAAATAAATAAATAAATGTTGCTTCCACCAATTTGTTCATCTGCATTTCCAAGCTGTTATACATGCATAAAAAGATCACTCAGCGTTATAACTTGGTCTCTGTCTAACACATCACAGAGTATCCTACTTTTAAGATTAAAAAAAGCATTTGGGCGACAAGATGGCTCAGTGGTTAACACTGTTGTCTCACAGCAAGAAGGTCGCTGGTTCGAGTCCGGCTGGGCCAGTTGGCGTTTCTGTGTGGAGTTTGCATGTACTCCTTGTGTTGGCATCCAAACAGTCCAACACATGCTCTATAGGTGAATTGGATAACCTAAGTTGGTCGTAGTGTGTATGGGTGTTTCCCAGTACTGGGTTGCAGCTGGAAAGGCATGCTCTGTGTAAAACATATGCTGGATAAATTGGCGGTTTATTCCTGCTGTGGCAATCCCTGATGAATAAAGAGACTAAGCCGAAGGAAAATGAATGAATGAATGAATGAATGAATGAATGAATGAATGAATGAATGAAATGAACGAACGAACGAACGAACGAACGAACGAACGAACGAATGAATGAACGAATGAACGAATGAATGAATAAATGAACGAACGAATGAATGAATGAATGAAAAAGCATTTGATTCATTTACCTGATGGTGTACTGTGGGCAGCAGGTCTTATTCATAATAGGCTTGTAAACATATTTGCCACTTCTGAAAAAAAATAAATACATAAAACAGAGGGAAAAGAGTTGAGCTGAGATCAACTAATTCAAATAGATTGAAATTGACAAACAATATTTAATGATTAATACAATTTTTGAAGGTCTACAATGCAATTCCCAGTTAATGTTGTAATATATGATCATTTCTTTATAGTGAGTAAAACATATCTGCTAACAAATAAATTAAAGTAGATTTTTGCCCAAGTTCTGTTTAACGGAAAGACTATTTTTAATACATTTAAATGATTAAGTTTTAATAATTAATTTCTAATAACTGATTTATTTTATCTTTGCCATGATGACAGCACATAAAATTTGACCAGATATTCTTCAAGACGCTAGTACTCCGCTTAAAGTGACATTTAAAGGCTTAACTAAGTTAATTAGGCAAGTTAGGGTAAATAGGCAAGTCATTGTCTAACAGTGGTTTGTTCTGTAGACAAGGGGAAAAAATGTTGTTTAAAGAGGCTAATACTTTTGACCTTAAAATGGTTTTCAAAAAAATAAAAACTGCTTTTATTTGAGCTGAAATAAAACAAATAAGACTTTCTCCAGAAGAAATACTCCCTGCTCTGTTAAACAACAGTTGGGAAACATTTGAAAAAAAATATTAATAAAAAAATATATATAATAATAATAATAATAATAATAATAAAATAATAAATAATAAAATATAATAATAAATAAATAAATAAATAAATAAATAACTATCACTGGAAGTGTAATAATTTGGACTCTGCTATACTAAACATAAATCTCATCTCATCTAGAAGCTCTTTCTTCAAGAAGCTCAGACAGTGTGAATGAAAACTCATTTGTGTTGACTGTGGAGGAGTTTAGTGTGTATCTGTCACTTTCTTAATCTCATTACACTGAAGGACTTCCACATGCTATGCATCTGTCAAATTGTTTTCCCACTAACCCACTGTGCAAAAAAAATAAAAATAAAACAAAAAAACACACTACTCAATGACACAACTTCAAGTCAAGTAAGAAGACAATATTATTGAACACTCAATAGAAGTCAGACAATAATTAAGAAAATATCAGCACCTTCTCCAGCCTCTGTCAATGAGATCTTGGTAGTCCTGCACTGTCATATTATGCGACCACATGCCTAGAGAGAGAGAACATACAACATTTAGAGAAAAGACATCCACTAATATTCAATATATTGTGATAGTGAACATGCACAACATTAATATTGTGGGCACCTAAAAATACTGTGAATAAGAGTTTATTATTCAAACTTTCAGAGTGTATTTTAAGAATGATCCAATTATTAAAGGTCTTGTAAAGTGCTTTGAAATGTACACTTTTATTCGATGTTTGACGTAATCTCCATCAAAAAACTACGAGAGGGTAAAACAGTGTAGCCCCTCCCTTTTTTTTTTAAAACAGCCAATAGCGCTCTGCCAGTGGGAGTGGTTGAGCTCAAGTGCATCAATTGTAAAGCGTCTTGAAAGGGGCGGGGCACGTCAGAAACTAGAGTGCATTTGATTGGTCAGGAGATTTATGAGAAATTGAAGTTTGAGGTGAGGCGAGTAAAACCGTTGATCCATTTAGGCGGAAGTGACAAACTACAAGCTTTACATGTTTATTTCAGTTTTATATCTCCTAAACGCAAATTTTGTCACTGTTTTGGTGTACACAAGCTTATGGATATCCTAAAAACAAACAATACTGATACTAACATCTAAAAAAACGTGATTTAAATTGTTTGTTAATTCTGTACAGTAAGGTTTGTTAACATCATTAAATTTAACTGATATAAAAGTCGATGTATTGTCAATTATAAAAGCATTTATTATTCTTTTTGACTAACTGCATCTCTGTTTAATATTTATCGCCTTTTTCTTGTCACTTTATGTACACTGGAAGCTTCTGTAGCCAAAACAAATTCCTTGTGTGTGTGTGTGTGTGTGTGTGTGTGTGTGTGTGTGTGTGTGTGT
>CAIGQZ010001236.1:5152976-5168858 GCA_903798205.1 Danio tinwini
GTGTGTGTGTGTGTGTGTGTGTGTGTGTGTGTGTGTGTGTGTGTGTGAAGCACACTTAGCAGTAAAACTGATTCTGATAATAGGTGATGTTCATTTCTTAGTTAATGCCTTTTCCTTCATACATTCATTCATTCATTCATTTTCAACCGCTTTTTTACAGGGTCTTAGGAGAGAACTCCAGACTTCCCTCTCCTCAGACACTTCCTCCAGCTCCTCCGGGGGGATCCCGAGGCCAGCAGAGAGACAGTGTCACTCCAGCGTGTCCTGGGTCTTCCCCAAGGCCTCATCTTGGTGGAACATGCCTGTAACACCAGGAGGCACCTGAAACAGATGCCCGAGCCACCTCAGCTGACTTCTCTCGATGTGGAGGAGCAGCCGCTCTACTCCAAACTCCTCCCGGGTGATAAGACCACGACAACACGATCGTCGGGCACAGAAACTAGTTAATGCCTAAATCATGTTTTAAAAAGTATTAAATTGACATAACTAATAAAAGTGGGTCAGTGGTTAGCACTGTCGCCTCACAGCAAGAAGGTCACTGGTTTGAGTCAACAAAGTTGTCGCATTTTGTCTCTTTTTGGCAGCTGCACAGAACGTTTTGTTTGGTCTTGAAGCAGCTTTTGTTCTGTTTATTCACCATGATAAAATTAATGATTTCAAATTCATTTACTGCACTGTAAAAAATGCGGAGTTTCACACAATCGATTTGTGTTTGGACAACATGAAGGAATTAAGTTAACCTATTCATTTTTAGACATTTACGTGGATAAAATAACATAAAATAACTACGTTGTCAAAAGGAACTTAAGAATTGTGTTGTTTCAGCTCATTTTAATAAAGTAAATTTAATTTTTTTGAGAGTATATCCAAACAAAACAATTGACCCCAGAATGTTTTAAATAAAAACCGATTGGTTTTGTACACTCAACCCCATCTCCTGCCCACCACATCCTGTTGAAATTTTAATTAGTTAAAAACCTTTATTTACTCTGAACATGTATATACACTAAAGCAATGCACCAAGTATTTATGGATTATTTTACCTGTTAAAGTAATACTTTACTTTACATACATGCATACATGCATACATTTATACATTCAAAACTTATTAGGGTAAGCCATTTAGCACACTGTAAAAAATGCTGGGTTCCAAATAATACTTTCATTTTGTCCCAATATTAATCGATTAAGTTAACGCAACAAATTGAAGTGGATTACACATTAAAAACAATTAAGTTTCAGTGAACAAAATCTCCAGAAATGTGTCGTTTTAGCTCATTTTAATAAGTAGTTTATTACTTTAATAAATAACATGCAAAAATATAATGTTTAGGTGTATAAAGACATGCATATTGACTTAAACACTTTTTAGGTATTGTGTATGCACATAACCATAGCAGGAAGACGTCCATACTCTTATATGTACACAAAAAAAAATTATTTCTGCAAAATTGTTGCACATAATTTATATTGTTTGAATTTAGACAAACAACTTAAATGTAATAATGTTCAACTTAATTTGTTTGTTTAAAATCAGCCCAAATTAATTGTTTACAACCAAAAAAAACCAACTAAAAAAAATAAATAAATAGTAAAGCCAAGGAATCATCTTTGAATCATTTTTTCAGTGTATAGATCTGAGGCACACTCTCAAACAGACCTCCAACAGCGAAGCTGTCGGTCACTGTTCAGAGTCAGACACTGAAAACGTTTCCTTTGACGTCACAGGGAATTAAGCTCCCGCACAAGGACACGGACAGGACATCTGTTCTCAAAGCTTTGGGAGTCCTCTCTGTTTTTTGGCTGTAGGTTTAAGATGTCTCCCATTTAGATCCAGCTATATTGCATTCCATGCGAACACTAATTGACTTAAAAAAGCAAAAACTAAGCACTAAAAATATTTATGAAACATTTATAGAAGCTTCTTGTGGACTATAAGTGCATCCAATAAAATCAACCAATTGTGTTGATGTGCATATATCAATAGGAAACAACTACACTGCTAACAATAAAACAAAATGGCTAATATACAGAATAAACCAAGACTGTTAGACTGTTGACAGATTTTTTTTTAGGCAGTTTATTTTAGGATTTTGGGTGGTGGTGCTTTTGGTAATGTGCAATGTGAAAATATATAACGTTTAATAACATGTTTTTTTACTTCAAACTCGCTTCACACAGTCGAGTATTTGAAATAAATCCTGCCATGCGATGATTTCTTTAGTCATGTAATTATAGTCACGTTAAATCTATCTAAAAACATCCAATTCAATAAAATAACGCAATATTGTTGATTTGCATTTGTCAATATGAAACAACTGTAATAAGATGCTAAAAGATACAGTATAAATACAGGGCACACCAGACATACAGATTTGGATTTTATTGAATGTACTCAAAAATATATCCTGCAAATGTTTTTAGGCTGTTAATAGATGTTTTAGGCCAATGATTTTAGGATTTTGGGTGGTGGTGCTTTTGGTAATCTGCCATGTGAAAACAGATCACGTTTAATAGCATGTTTTTACTTTAAACTCACTCTATATAGTCGTCAAGTATTTAAAAAAAATCCTTCCAGAGGATGATTCTGTAGTGAGGTGATTATAGTCATGTTAAATCTATCTAACTGCTATGGGGATATTTTGGGTTCATTCTTTGTGGGTGTTTGGAGTTTCCGCACAACAGCGCCCTCTGGACTTTGGAGGAGATTTACTAATGAACACAGATCGGTTCTTCCCCGAGATGATGTGCATGGCAATGGTAGCTTTTGTTAAAATGCATAAGACTGACACAAATGCAAATGATTCATTCAAAATGATTCATTGAATTTACTACTATTTACTTGTATTATATTACTATTTGTTTTAAGGTAGGTGGTTGCAAACTATTCATATGGGCTCAATTCAAACAAACAAATGAACATGAACATTACTAAATTAAATTTTTTGTTTAAATTCAGCCAAAAAACAAAAATGTGTGCACATCTGGAGGCAGGTGCTCGATCAAAAATAAACACAGTTGCAAAATATCAAAAGAAAATCGGCACACTGCCATTTAGCTCTCAAAAGTCCTTTAATAGCACAACATTGACATGGTCTTCACACCTGATGTGCTATTAAAGGACTTTTGAGAGCTAAAGTGGCAGTGTGCCGATTTTCTTTTGATCTTTTGTTTAAATTCAGCCCATATTAAGTGTTTGCAACCACTTACCACCTTAAAAAAAATAGTAAATCCAATGAATTATTTTGTAAATAATGTAAATAAAGTTTAAACATTACTAACAATCAAAACGCTTCCAGAATCGCTCATTAGCCACTCACTTTGAGCTCTGCACTGTAAAAAATAAAATCACCATTTGTTCAGCACACTGTACTTTTTCTGTCATATATACCAAGAATTGTGAATAACTACTAATCTACATAAAAATATATGTAATGTCAACAATATTCGCTAAAATATTATGTCTACATGTTTAACAGAGTAATCTGGACAAACATTTTTGTGTTGAACAGAAATGTTGATATATAAATAATTTGTGAATCGCGTGACAAGCAACAGATAAATAAGCTTAGGCCCCGTTTACACGAATGCGTTTTCGTTTTAAAACGCATAAGTTTTGCTACGCTTACGCCATTCATCCACACTACGCCGGAGTTTTCGAGCCCCAAAAACGGAGCGTTTTGAAAACGCTGGAGAGGCCGTTTTCATTCTAAAACACTGCTGCTCCGTCTCAGTGTGGATGGGGGAAAACGGAGACATCTGAAAACGGAGGTGTGGCTGCAGACATTCGCTACCTGATTGGGGCTTTTGGATCATTGCGTATCCTTCCCTTATTTGTTAAGTCCCTATCACATGATTATAATGCTACCGGAAGACGGCAGACCAGCCTTCACTGTAAACAACTACATGGACACAGAAATGGGAGCGTTGTTTGCACTATTGTCCGTTTTAGGCACCATTGTGCAGTTAAACTCTGCCTTTTTTACTACAGCAGCTGCATATATTCGCAAGAGGCAAGCTATTGTTCGAGCACTCGCTAATCGCTCACAATCATCGTTCAACCAGCGTTTGTTGACTAACAATAACCAAATGCCGAGCGAGACACATGCTTCCTGTTTATACCTAAACGCACATGCCCAGAGTGCGCGAATGGTCACGTGATATATATGTTTTGTGGACGGAGATATGTTTAGAAATGCCAGATAAAACGCTTGTGTGGACGCGGATCGTTTTTGATCTAAAACGCTGTTTCAAAACAAAAACGCATTAGTGTAAACGGGGCCCTAGTTTTCGATTGTCGCAAGAGGGGTGACAGTGGCACAGTGGGTAGCACAGTCGCCTCACAGCAAGAAGGTCGCTGGTTCACGTGGGTTTCCTCCGGGTGTTCTGTTTTCCCCCACAATGCAGAGACATGCAGTACAGGTGTCTAAGTGTGTATGGGTGTTTCCCAGTACTGGGTTGCAGCTGGAAGGGCATCCGCTGTGTAAAACATATGATGGATAAGTTGGCGGTTCATTCCAGTGGCCACCCCTGATGAATAAAAGGACTAAGCCGAAGGAAAATAAATGAATGAAATAGTCCGTTTGTGTTTGTCATTTGTAAGTAAAATGATTAAAAACAGGATAATATGCTAACTTGTACTAATTACAAAAAACATACTAATTAAAAAAAACAGACTAAACTAAACAGAAAAAAACGAATGGACTCAACAGCAGTAACTGTTGCTTCAGTTGATGTGACAAGAATATCTTTATTAGTGAAATACAATAATCAACATTGCATAAATAAACTAAATATGTTAGCTGAACAAAATATTGTTACTGAGAAGAACTAAAAACCAGTTGTTGAGACAACTCAAAGATCTTACTGCATCAAGTTCATGGTTTCCGCTACATTCATTCTTCCATGGCGGGGCGCCACACCAAAATTCATCCCGCCACAGCTATATTACAGCTTTCCATTCAAGACATTAAATTGTTGTTTTTTTAATAGCAGGTTATAATCGCACCAAAACGTGTTAAAAGGTACGTGAATTATAACAGCGCAAACGTTTCTTTAAAGTAGTAGTGCTGTGCGTTATTTGTTTAACCCTTTACGGTGACATGCTGACTGACTGACAGGTGCGTGATGCGTGAGGCCAGCAAACACGGTGTAGCTTTTAGTTAAGATGAACACGGTTTCCATAATAATACTGTATAGATAAAGGTCTATGGCTCTGCATACAATGACTTTATCTGGCTGGAGTTTATAGCTGTTTCACTTTACTTCACGACTGTTCAGCTACTTCAGCTGTTTCACTTTAATTCAGGATGCATTAATGCCGCTCTGTAGGTTTATTAGAGACATTCATAAATATTCCTAGCAAATCTAATAAATGTTGGAGATGTACTGGTCACATAAACGCACTAAATCACACTTCATCAGCGTTTAAGGCACATGAAAATCTGCACTTGAGGGTTTGAAGTTGAGCATGAACAGAGGAAATCAGCGCGCAAGCAGAGATTTGCATGCTCGCATTACATAAATGCGATCTCGACTTGTACTGCGCTCACAACATGTGTCCTTGAAATAACACCATAGGTAATTGGTACATCTGTGTAAAAGTCCTGCCGCCACAGCTGGAAAAAAATCCTAGAGGAAACACTGTAGTTGCCTTGTTTTTTTTTTTACGTTTTCTCGATTTATTTTAACAGTGTGCAGTGCAGGTCAATAACTCTCAGAGCATAAGCAAACAAACCCTTCAATAGCCCAGAGCACGACACAATACAGAACAATCCATTAAGCGTCATCTGTCAGATCAGCACAACAACAAAGACAAGAGTGTGTTTTTTCCTGACTTATCCATTAATCTAAACAGTAAGAGGCACCTGTTCAGAACACAACACAATAGCTCTTGATTGAGTTTACACAACAAGCCCTGGAAAGACTGAAAGGTTGAGCAATCATTTTAAACACAGTGCATGATCTCATCATCAAAAACAACTCAGGCTAAGACCCGTTGTGCCGTGTTCACACTGTATAACTTTATTACAAGTTATAAAACACTATAAAATCCACACTGTATAAAATTATCAGATCAATGTTGCTTTCTCCACAATGAACGTCCAGCGTTTTGAACTTCTGAACTTCAACTCGGGAAAACTGGACTGACGCAGTTTTTAATTTACTAGAACTCCTATATTAAGCTGCTTTGACACAATTTACATTGTAAAAGCGCTATAGAAATAAAAATGAATTGAATTTCACAGTGCATGAGTATATGAGGTGGCGTTCAGTTGCTGCTGTGTAGATACTGCATGATGGATCAGTGACAGTAGCTGCATTTCCATTCACCTATTTTATGCACATTTTGCAATATTGCATGAAAAAACCCTAGGTGGAAGCGTCAAAATGCGCATAAATTTTTAAAATGTGCATAAAACAATATGCAGTGAGATAAACTTTTTATTCGATAAGAAAAAATGTGCATAAACTACGATGGAAATGCATTTACCGAAAAAATTCCAGCATGCACATAAAAAAAAAGAAAAAAGAAAAAAAAAGTTATGAGATTTTGCTTCAACAAATCATGTGAAAACAAAAATGGCGGAAAGTGACCGGTATGTATGGATGGACAATGAGGTCCTAACATTTTGAAATGTTATATGCAAGAAAGTGGTAATGACCATCACTGATGGAAAACATCAGCGGAAGGCACAAATCTTCCAAGAAGTGTGAGCGGAGATAATCTCCTGGCTCCAAAAGCAAGATGACCGCACACATTGTGTTTCATTATAGGTCTCAAACTCAATTCCTAGAGGGCCGCAGCTCTGCACAGTTTTGCTCCAACCCAATTAAACACAGCTGATCCAAATATTTAAGGTGTTCAAAAGAGTCATGATCACCTTGTTTATTTGGATAAGCTGTGTTTGATCAAGGTTGAAGCAAAACTGCAGAGCTGCAGCCCTCCTATGGTCTACATCAGGGATGTCCAAACTCGTCCTGGAGGGCCAGTGTCCTGCAAAGTTTAGTTCCAACCCCAATCAGACACACCTGGGCTAACTAATCAAGCTCTTACTAGGCTTTCTAGAAACATCCTTGCAAGTGGCTTGAGGCAAGTTGGAGCTAAAATATGCTGGACACCAGCCATCCAGAACAGAGTTTGGACACCCCTGGTCTACATGTTCTAAGACGCAAAGACAAAGACAAAGTTATTATATAGGAAAAAAGGCCTTCTCCTAACGCAGCAACTTCCATTTTCTTTTGATATTTGGCATCAGTTTATCAGAAAGTGCTCATTTTGTTATCTTGGACTCGTTGGAAATGGTGCTTTATTTACACATTTATGTGATATTCCAGGTTTGTGCATAAATTTTAATTCACATCTTTAGATGGAAACATAGCTAGTGACAGATAGATCAGTGACAGGAGGATACACACTGCTTGAGTACAACATAAACAAAAATCGCACATGAGAAGCGATGGTAGGCCTAAAGAAATAAATAACCCAAGATTGCACATACTGTACAGTATAGGAGCAGAGTTGAGTGGAGGTCATAAAATAATTTAGCAATGTGCTGCTGGAAATGTTCAGTTTAATGTTAATGTAAAGCTTAGTTATTCTGATATTGTGGTCTAGAACTCCTCCCCAAACTCCACACTGCATGTTGCTCTCTGATTGGCTGCAGGTCACCGCTGATGTGTTTTTAAGTCAAAACACTTTCCCACAGCAGGATTTAAATCCTGATATGTATTGTTATATGTATTGTTATAAATGAGTGTGTATGGGTGTTCCCCACTACTGGGTTGCAGCTGGAAGGGCATCCGCTGTGTGAAACATACGCTGGATAAGTTGGTGGTTCATTCCACTGAGGTGACCCCAGATTAATAAAGGGACTAAGCCGAAGGAAAATGAATGAATGAATTGTGATACTAATATAATTTCAGCAGATTAACCGAATAGCTCTATTTGGAAAGATTTCATTAATCTAGATGGACTGGGATGATCAAATATGTTTCCTTGCAGTGGATCTGCATAAATTACAATAAATTACAAGCAAAAAATAAACAGTGCTTTATGGTTTTCTGGGGACTCTTAACAGTATTCAAGTACAGAAATTTGTTACATATTGAGTAACTCTTCTGACAATGCTGGTGTGTATTGTTGCTGTGTTGTATCCTCTATTATCTGTCTCTTTCTCTCTCTCTCCACATGAGCAGTGATCAGTTATAAAAGCACGCTGTTGGCCGCTGCTCAGAGTTCTCTTTCTGTTTCCCCCTCGCTGTTGTGTGTGTGAGCAGATCGCTCTAAGTTCTCTATGTGGCAGTGATATCGTTCTGTCTGAAACCCTTTTTCCAAAGTCATCTAGTGAGATATTCTGTTAAATATGCTAATAGGACGGTAACTTGCATTAGCGGTGGCTGATCGATTATTTACTGTCAGCAACCCTTTTTCCAAAGTCATCTGGTGCGATACTCTGTTAAATACGGTAATAGGACGGTATTCTATGTTAGCTGTGGCTAAATGTTATCTACTGCTGAATGATCAAAGGGAATGTCCTTTTTCTTGTTATGTTTTTTCCTGTTTAATGGACAGTCAAGGAGGGTAGAATTGTTGGTTGATTTATAGAGTTTTTATTTTTTGGTTTAGGTAAGGAATTTAATATTTGGTACCTTGTTTTTGTTTGCCGTTTTGGCCTTTTGTTCCTTTTTGATATTGCAAATATTTGTTTAATAAATCTGTTACCCCTTTTCGACAACTTGCCTGTGTGTGCGTGCGTGCTTGGGGAGCAGGAAAGGGGACTACGGGTGACCTCTTTTACAGACGGTCATCCTTAACCTTATGTACGTAGCGCGGTGCGTCCGCTACGTAACAAATTAAACAGTCAAATGTAAGATAGAAGGTAAAAGGTGGTTTGCCATCTCCAGGTTGGAGGAAAGTTCTTACCCCAGGTGGAGGAGTTCAAGTATCTCGGGGTTTTGTTCACGAGTGAGGGGAGGATGGAGCGTGAGGATTGGCAGGCGGGTCGGTGCAGTGGCAGCAGTAATGCGGTCGATGTACCGGTCCCTTGTGGTAAAGGAGCTGAGTCAAAAGGCAAAGCTCTCGATTTACCGATCAATCTACATTCCTACTCTCATCTATGGTCATGAGCTTTGGGTCATGACCGAAATGACAAGATCTTGGATACAAGCGGCCGAAATGAGTTTCCTTCACAGGGTGCACCCTTAAAGATAGGGTGAGGAGCTCTGTCACCCGGGAGGAGCTCGGAGTAGAGCCACTGTTTCAGATGCCTCCTGGACGCCAATAGGGAGGTGTTCCAGGCATGTCCCACCAAGAGGAGGCCTCGGCGAAAACCCAAGACACGCTGGAGGGACTATCTCTCGGCTGGCCTGGGAATGCCTCAGGATCCTCCCGGAGGAGCTGAAGGAAGTATCTGAATGAGGAAAGTCTGAGGTTCTCTCCTAAGACTGTTGTCCACGCGACCCGGCCCAAGAAAAGCGATTGAAAATGAATGAATTAGTCTTTCATAAATAATCTAATCCTGCAATGTGGCTATTGCATATACACACATTGCGATATAGATGCTCAAAACAATATATTGTGCAGTCCTAGCTTTAGCATGCAAAATTTTCCAGGCCAACAGTGATTCTCTCTGATCACATATTTTATTTTTCACACTGCATGCCTGAACGAGCACCGATTTGCCTCCAATTTTTGGGCATTTGTTGACGGTCACAAAATCTGTGCTGTGTGAATTTGGCATTAGTCACACAACATTTAGTCTCTGTCACTATGCGCATGAAAAAAAGAAAGACATGGTCCAAGCTACGCCTCTGATTTATTATTGCACTGTTAAACACCATTGTTCTACTCGGACTTAGTAACTAAAGCAAAGCAAAGGAAACTATAATATAACATATAACATCTAACATACAGTTTAAGTCAGAATTATTAGCCACCCTGTTTAATTTTTCCCCTATTTCTGTTTAACAGAGAGAAGTTTTCAACATTTCTTAACATAATCGTTTTAAACTCATTTATTTTATTTTTTTCCCCCTATTTAGCTTATTGCAGTTTTCAAATTTACATACACATTTCACAATGTATTCACAAAACAACTTAACATCGGATTCCCCAAATTGTAGAGATAAATAAATTTATAAAATACACAATTTCCAATAATAAATATGGAGGTTACATTAATGATTCAAAGACATTATTAGAAACAAGAAAAACAATACACTCATTTGTTTTGTATATCATCAAAAAGAAACAGATAAAATTAATTTGTTGCTTTTCAGTTACAATTCAATTATGTCCTTTTTTTAAACCATATTGTGGGACCCAGTCTACCTTTTTTTTTTTTTGTCTTTTTTTTTCACATAGTGTCATCATGATCATTGGTAAAGCATTAGCCTGGTATAATGCAACCTCCCTGCATAAAATTGATGAGTGATAAAAGTCAAAAGTTTATTACGAGTCATTAACCTCTACATACAGAGTCATGCTATTTTAAAGGGATAGTTCACCCAAAAATGAAAAGTCGGTCATCATTTTTTTACCCTTTCCTAGTTCCAAACCTGTTTGACTTTGTTTCTTCTGTTAAAGATATTCTGAGAAAAGCTAATAATCTGTAACCACTGACTTCAATAGTATTTGTTTTTCCTACTATGGATGTCAATTGTCATATAGAACTTCTTCATCAACATTAAACAACGTCTGGAACCACTTGATGGTGAACAAATAGTGTATAATATAACAGTGAATAAACATTTAATTTTGGGTGAACTATGTTTTTAAGCCATTCAATTTCAATTGATTTCCACAATAATGCTTACATTTATGGTAATAGCTAAATGTAATTTTTTAGGAGTCATAAAAATGGTACTTGTGCTCATCCTGGAAGCTACAACTTTAATAAAACACACAATGTCATTAAACTAATTAAACAATGAATATCATATTGTGCATGTTCACAATGTTCAGTATAATTCACAGACCATATGATTTGCTTCAGAACCACACAATGCATCATCAGGAATAACAGTTCATCATTTTGTTTGGATTGTTTTGCATTCCCAGAGTCCTGATAACCAATTACTTTTGATTTATAGAATCATTCATTTATTTTCCTTCGGCTTAGTCTTTATTTCAGAGGTTGCCACAGCAGAATGAACCGCCAACTACTCTAGCATATGTTTTACGCAGCAGATGCCCTTCCAGCTGCAATCCAGTACTGCGAAACATCCATAAACACACACCCATATACACTACAGACAATTTAGTTCATCCAATTCACCTATAGCGCATGTCTTTGGACTGTGGGGGGAAACCAGGGCACCCAGAGGAAACCCATGCCAACACGGGGAGAACATGCAAACCACACAGAAATGCCAACTAACCCAGCCGGGACTCGAACCAGGGACCTACTTGATGTGAGGCGACAATGCTAACCACTGAGCCACCGTGCCACCGCTTTTGTAATAATATGCTGAAAACAAATACATATAATAATATTCAGTTAACAAATTACAGTATTGTACAACATAATTTCTCTTCGAATACCCGTTTCAACTAGAAAAGCATTGCATAATAAAGTAAAAAGCCAACAACCAAAATATGCTGATGTTAAAGTTTAAAGTCCGCATGAACCGGAAGCCATGATCGTTTTTTTGTTATGTATTGTGATGCAGATACTAGAGAAACGTAATGTTAAATGAGAAAACAGTGGGAGTGGCTTATTTATTCCTACCGCAAGCTGACAGAAATGCAGGCATTTCATTTAGAAAGATGGAGAAACGGGTTTGGGGAGAGTTATTACAACCTAACTGACTCCTCCTCCTCCTCTTCACTATTTCTGTTTGTTGTCAAAACTGACAGTTGGAGGGGCGTGGTTAAGTATATTAGCCACACCCAATACCTCAGGCAGGCCTAATAGGTTGTTTTCACATGACGTCATTAATGACGCGTGAAATTCAGATGGAGGGCAGGAAGTGGTTCTTCTACATAGGAATCGCTATCAGAACATCAAAATGTTTTTGTTTTATGTTGTTTATAATTAAATAAGAAATGCCGAGCAGCGTTTATACATTTCCAAAAGTTTTAGCTCATAATGGGGGAAAGTTCAAGGAACTGGCTGAAAAACAGAAGGCGGCATGTAATAAACATTTATTCAATACATCCATGTGTACAAACTTTTTTGAATGTGAGAATTCATTTGACAGCACCAATAAAGATTTGATACAGGCCTAGCTATGTGTTTAAATATGCTAATGTGTTATATAAAAATCTGATACGAACACCACAACACTTATGGCTCATTTACACTGACTGGTACAGTACAGTACGGTATGGGTCACCTTTATCAGGCTTGCATTTCCACTGCTAAAAGGGTACCAATGGTACTCTTTTGGTAGGAGTGGTGTACGACAGAAAGTTGCAGTCGACGTCATTTTCGCTCGAGAAAATGTCTACAGTAAAGCTGTACGAGTCGCTCACATATCATCAAGAAGCACTTCTTACAAAACAGATGTTTTACACACATAAATACTTCTGTATAAATGTTTATTACTAACTCTTCTATGAACATGAGTTGATTATAACTGCAGATCAATGACAGTGCGAAATAGCCTACTGTAACGTCTGCAATTATATAAAATAAACAAATAAATAAATGCAACATATATGAACACACACAGACCCCTACAGATATGTTACCACTTCCAGTAAAACTACACACAGCATACATTTAGTCCTTATTTAGGTTCAAAACAACACAAAATACAGCCCACAGTCAGTGCAAACCTCTCATGATTAAATGTGTCTTTAATCTTCAGCAGCACGTGTAGCCTTATTAAGAATATAAATAACGTACCTTGCCATGTAATCACTGTAATAAAATCTTTACTGGTCTTTCGGCAGGATAAACAACCGTAGCGTGAACATCGAGATGTGCAGCAGCGGTGAATGTTTGTTGACGGTAAGTTCGATAGAACAAAAAAAAGAAATGCAACCCTTGCGACAAAACTAGACGGTTATTATTGTGGAGCACTTTTTTTACTTACAAAAATAATTAAATAAATAATAATAATCTAGACTATGCGTCTACACTTTTGTATGCTTTCATCTGTTATTTTGTGATGTCTGGAAGATATCCGCATGGGGGAAAACTACAGTAATTTATAATAAACATGTTTTTGAACTATATAGGAAAGTGTATAATGTGTGTTAGTGATGTGCCATACCACTGGTTTCCTATCCGATCCGATACAAAGTAAAATGAAGGCGAGTATCGGCGATACCGATACTTTGTCCAAAAATTACTGTTTGGGAAATTAAAGTAACAAGTAGTGTACTTAAAAGCATCACTTCATACTGAAAACGAGATATATTACGGGTTATTCTTGTTTATTGATGAAAAATTATCATACAAAAAAAAAAGAGCAAACTTACAAATTTATTGACAGCATCTGAGCATGTACAGTATATCTTAAAACGCCTGCCTGAACATCTTAACATAAAACGATAAACATTCACACTTTTTAATTATTATAATTTTTATTGGAATTAGCTCAGGGACAAATTTTACTCCAAGCTGAACTACTGCAGACATTTTGGTCATTTAATTATTTCATTACTTATTTTACAACCAAAGTTCTGAAACAAATTTGTTTTAAGAATTTAGGGAACCTCCATTGTTTTATCATTGTCACAAAAACCAAGCCCCCAAAATACAGCCACATCGCCACATTTTCTCTCTCTGTACCTGGATAGTGCCTGCCTGCTGCACCTAAGGACTTTAAAAGCGATGTCTGTATTACCACAGTACCTCACTGTTTTGTTACACGTGTCACAAACCGCATCGTTTGAGTTTATGGAAGTGAAGTAGCTCCACACATAACTTTGCTTGTGGTCACCCATATCCAATGACAGCGTGACTGAACAACATGTGACAGCGGACTGAGTGGCTAGCTAGCATGCTCTGCAGTTGTACGGTGCCATATTACGCACACGGCAGGCGGAAGAACAAGTAGTTCCGACTAAGATGGCATTATTCAAAAAAACTAGGGTAACTGTGGTTAATTTCCACTGTATTTCTATTTCCAATAAACTGCATATTTGCTTCAAATTATTGAAATATTGATATTTTGATCAAAATAATCAATTCTAGAACATATAAAGCTGGTATCGGAGTTATCAATATTTTTGTATAGATCACCACATCACTCATGTGTATAACTCTTTGTTAATGAATGCTACAGAATGTAATAAATACTGTATTAAATATACTGTAACGTTAGTGTAAACTGTGATGCATTGTGATGGTGTATAATTATAGCGTAGAAAACTGAAGCTTATTTAATAAATAGTTTATTACTACAGTTTTGTTGTACCACAGAAACAATATAATTACTACGACAGTTTAATTCAAGTAATTTCCTATAATATGCTTCCAAACACTGTAGTATTCACTAGGCATGGGCCAGTATAAGATTCTGACGGTATGATAACCTTGGATAAAAATATCACGGTATTACGGTATTGTGATTACTACTCTAAAATATGTTATTTTTAAATGTTTGTGTAAAAAACTAAAACTTTTATATACTATATACAAACAATACATTTCATTTTTTGAAAGATTTATAATAGTTTGGAGCAGTAAACAAGTCAGGCTAAATAATTCAAATCATTGATTGACTTCTGCTGTCTTCATTAGTTTTAAAAACACTGATTTCTTTACAATTTAAATTGGCATGTTTGGATTTTTTCTGAAAATACTGTTGTCCTAAAATAAAGTAAATAAAAAAATCTTACACTTTACAGAACGGTATTACAGAAAATGTTGGCGATTTTAAAACCTTGCCTTTTCCAAACCGCGTTATACCTTGAAAATGGTTATCGCCCCATGCTTAGTATTTACTATAGTATTTTTTCCATGTAACATAATAGCTTATACAGCATCTTCCGCCTCGATGACAGGCCAATATATTTTAGTTCAGTAGAAAACTCCTCTTTATTATATAAAGATCATCCCCAACATATGTGGCTATTTTCTATTTTTATCTCTTTTGAAATAGAGCTGCACGATTAATCGTAAAAAGATCGCGATCTCGATTCGACCCCCTGGACGATCTTAATCCAGCATTTATACGATTCTGCCAATCATATTTTCAAGTTCAGGAGAGAAGCATAAAGGCGGCCGCACAAGTCTTCACGTTGTTTTACATACATTGCTCAGCAACGTGTACACCTCCAAATGGTCTTGAAAGAGTCACATACTGTATTTATAAGGTATAATTCACCCAAAAAATGTCATTTCTGTCTGCATGTACTGACGTATTCGCAACCGCGAAAACACACATGACGTGAGCTGACCGTGAGCTGTTACCACAGAGAGGGCGGGTGCGTGCCTGTGAATAATGCCTACCTTAGTGAACAGAACTTGCATAGGCTGTGAAGAACAGGTAATAAAGTTGTAAATAACATTCAGTTTGTGGCACAGAGCGATCATTTGGGAGCCACGCGCGAAGTATGAACCGCACACGCACAGTGAAAATGAAACCGAAAGCGTGCACATCATTCAAATGATTATATCGCATTTTAGAGTTATGATTACGACAAGCATATGATATATTTTCCTTTCATAGCAAACACAGAGTGTTGTGCATGAGAATAAATGTTTAACAGTGTCAGAATAGCTACTCTAGCCAAGCTACTCACCCGAAAAGCCTTCTGCGTACCAGCAGATCCCACCCACCCAATGCACAGCTTCTTCAGTCTGCTTCCATCTGGGAGGAGACTGCGGAGTCTCCAGGCCAGGACCAACAGACTGAAGGACAGCTTCATCCATCAGGCTGTCAGGAAGCTGAACTCTCTCCCAGCTCTGCCACCACTCCCCC
>CAIGQZ010001236.1:5169258-5191129 GCA_903798205.1 Danio tinwini
AATAATAATAATAATAATAATAATAATAATAATACGCTGCTCATAAAAACCTTTATTTTACATCTACAGAATCGTGAGAAAATTCTGATCTTTATTTTAAGCAAAATAATAATAATAAAATAAAATAAATAAAATCACAATTCTCATTTTAACCAGAATCGTGCAGCTCTGCTTTGAAATATGGTATAAATCGCTAAAATATGGACTTTCCTTAATGTCTCTTATTCAGTTGTTTACTTCCTGCCCTCCATCTGATTATTCGGTCATCACCAGAACCACGTGATTGAAAACAACCTATCTGAAATTACAACTGAAAACAAACAGGAAGTGCATTTTCAGATTTTAATTAAAGATACAAAATGCAAACAATTTATATTTTCTTAAATGGCATGCACAGATGAATAATTTACCACAAAACTAACAATGTGAACAAACAAAATCAATATGCTTAGTTTTGATTTCATGCATACTTTAAAGATTTTGCTTGCCCTTTCAAACACTAAAGCAATCAGTTAATCTATTCTCCTGCAGACTAAAATAGAAGTCAGTCAGTATATTAGTGCAACATCAGTCACAAAAAGACATAAGGAGTGACAGAGACCATCATTAATACATACACAAAGTCTATAATAATAATCATCATCATCCAAGCATGTTGTTGAGGACATCCGCTAAACACACATGTAAACAACTGCCACTGATTAGCATTAGATGCACGCTTCCTTCTTCCAGACACACACGTTACAGTATGTGGCATGGAGCAGATTACTGAGATCAGATTACTGTATCTCCAGCACGTTCATTCATAGGCTTGCTCCCTATTTATATCTAACTTTCCCACAATTACAACACAGCAGCCTTCCAATCCTTGCTCATCTGCTTAAGTTGCCACTTTTAGCACCATTTCTACAGTGAGCTGTCGACATTAACATCATCATTAGAGAAAGGGCAATCGAGAAACATTGAAGGTGAATTTTAGTGGGTGTTGTGCAACCTAACAATCAGATTATAGAATAAAATAGAATGCCTTTATCACTGTACACATACACAATGTACATTATATACATGTGCCATGAGATTAAGTTCATCTCACTACTCAGTGCAAACATGTAATATATTCTTACAATACAAATCACACTAAACAACAGTAGACGATGAATAGTAGCGCAAAATAGGGGATGAGAGGGGGGTAGGGTGAGGTGAGTAAAACAATTCTGAGGTAGAACAAGAGACATAAGCTGCGTCCCAAATGGCACACTATGCACTTACACACACACTCAACAGCATAGTATATGTATGTAGTGTCGTCCCAAATCGAACACTAATGTTTTTTTTACTAAGCAGAAATTCAAACCGTTTCCCTGATGACGTTTGCCAAATCAGTAAAATAAATGACAAAAGTACCAAATAATACCTGTCATGAGTATAACTGCATTCACCATCAGGAGGCGCTATAAATCACTCTCGTAGGAGAATTTTGCTTTCACCATCCAAAATAAATAAAAAGTTATCCAACATGTGCAACATGTCCACCCCTTCCACTAGGTGAGCAAAGCTGCGGTTGTTGAGTGTGTGAAGTGTCCATCATACCACACTTCATTTTACCAGTCGAATGAGTGCATCATCCGGGTAATTAAAATGCACTTATTATTTTTAGAGTTTTCAGTGTGAACGCACACTATTTATACTACAAAGTGGCGTAGAATAGTGAATAAGTATTAGGGCTGTGTATTGGCAAATGCCTCACGCTACGATATATATCGCGATACATGGGTCACGATACGATACAATAAATATTGTGATATATTGCAATAGTTTGTATTAGTATGTGTCACATTATATTGACAACTTGATAAAGTCGGCAGACAAATTAAAATTTCAATTCCAATTTATTTTCCATCCATTCTAATTCAGTAAAACTGCACCGTGTGATTGAACTAATTCAGTACTCCCTGGTATAGAGTTTATGGTTGGGCCACGTTGACCAATTTGGCATCGTATGATGTCTAATGTGAAACATGGCGATGGACCATGGCATCGTCGTCCTAGAGGGAGGTGAACTAATTATTTATGAATAATTAATAAATTCATAACTAATTAATTATTTGTAGTCTACCGTTTTAACTAACTGACCTGCATGGCCTTTGTTTTACTCATAACCAAATCATAAATAAATAAATAAATAAAGATAAGTTACACACAAATTACCACCTGTCAATCACTTTTTTCTGCGGGACTCGATCTGGCATGACTAGGCACAGTGGACCGTGCCATTATGCCGTCCACACACTTGCTTGGTAAAAAAGCTGCACAACCAACAGGAACTTACCAACAGTATCTGAGGTTTTCACTAAAATTACTTAGTACAAGCTTGAAAGCGAAAGACTGAAGCAGTGTACTGACGCTGTGACACGTTACCTGAGAGAATCAAAAGACTGAAGAGTCGTTAGATAGAGACAAGATTAATTAAATATCACGTTTAACAACTAACTTATAGTGAGACGCGATTCAGCGGTACATCCTTGATAAACTGTCCGTACCAATGACTGTATAAAATATAGAGTCCGTACACTTCTCCGGAGTTCAGACGAGCGCATGACAGTGTGTGTGTGTGTGGGGCTGTGGATGTGTGTGTGGTCACTTGATGGACATTTTCAGCAGACGGAGGGCTGTTCAGAAATGCTTGGTAAAACGCCAGTTTGGATGTGGATCATTTTTGTTCTAAAATGCCATTTTAAAACTAAGCTATATCAGTGTAAACGAGGCCCGAGTGTGTGTTTTTTACGAGCGGGTTTGCGACAGGGGCGTTGCGGAGGATCGGTGATGCCGCCTCAGCCGCATCATGATGTCTATAGGCCATCGACCCAACCCTAATAGCGTTAAAACCAAAGTGCAGCCACACGTCAGCTTTAAAAGCTGGAGGCACCTTTATATTTTCCGCCATGCTCACTCTTGCTTACTTCTGATCCCGTACTACTTGGGGTTTTGTTGATCACGAGTTAGCGACATCTACAGGAGCGGAGGAGGACGTCATTTGGCACAACTTCAATCGATACTTAAGGTTGAACTATCGATACACTATCGTAAAAGAAATTATCGCGATAGTTAGATGTATCGATAATAATTCACAGCCCTAATAAGTATTTAATTTAGGACGCACCAATATACAAGATGTAATATGTAAATGTAAGATGATAAATAGTAGATGCATATACATACACTGTAAAAAATATTTAGTAATTAACAGTTTCCGTATTTTGTGATTCACAAGTGTTTTACATTTATTTACGGTTGTGAATTGCATTATGGGATGTTGATTTGCTCTGTTGACTTTTGATGTAAAAAATTCAACTCTACACTTTAGCAAAGTGTCTTTTATTGATATTTTAGTATAGTTTGAAATAATATCGAAATAATATATACATAAATGAGTCTGTAAAATAACAGAAAATGTACTTGAAATTTATAACAAGGTTTCTGTAGCGTAATATACAACCCCACCCTGACAATATACAGTGTTTCCCCTACCATTATATAAGGGGGGCGCCCCGCCCCCCTTGAAGTCACGTTAATTGTATTATCTAGCACCAGATCACAACTTTTTTTAATAAACAAGCTAAATAGCGTATGTAATATTTTATTTACACAACAGCATGTCATTTCTGTTCTGCGCTCGCGTCACTGCAGCTAAAATATATACAGATGCAGACATCCCAAGTCTCCTGGAAGTTCCGAGTGTCTCCCGCAAATGACTCCCGAATGCCTTCAAACGAATGATAATCTCCCGGAAAATCGTGCGTCTCCCGCCCGGTCCTCAAATACGTCCCGCACATCCCATGCTGTGATCTTTGATGCGAGAGGAGCTATCTCCTCTATCTAGTGTCCAGTTATGACCTCTCCCGGAGGCTCTGCGTGTCTTATGCAAATTCATACCGACTCCGTGAACCCCCAAAATGAATTAAAATACACAGAAATCATGTGGACGAGAGTGAATGAGCAAGTGAACAGATCGCAAGAGCCACAGTAATGGTCTAAACATTACATTTGATAGGTTAAATGAATAGAGCAGTATTGGAATGGTCCTGCATGTATTTAAGCCTTTTTTTACATATAACATCTGAAAGTTCTGTTTTTGACAATATTACAAGTTCACTAAAAGCTGGCTGGAATTATTAAATAAAACTTTTTCAACATAAATATTTAATAATATAACTTTTTGTAATACACCCATTGCTACAAGAAGTAGTTTATGGGCCTATTTCCTTTTAGTAAACAAGTATTAGATTTATAGATGTGCATTTTACTCATTTTCATCTTTCATCATTTGCAATGTTTCCAAATTGCATTGTTTGGAATTTTTCTGTGGCGGTTCATTCCGCTGTGGTGACCCCTGATAAATAAGGCACTAAGCTGAAATAAAATGAATGGATGATTTATTTTCTGTAAAGCTGCTTCTGGCCATGACATGGTCACATCTAAATTTTAGACATGAGACATGTTTAATAAATGTCTCAATAAATGGGCCAGACATTTCTAACTTTCCATACCAAGAGGCTCGTCCAGAAGCTCATAAAGATTGCAGAGATAAAAGCTGCAGTTTGTCAATAAAAAAAAGATATAAAATAAATGTTAATTTATAACTTACAAACGGTTGTACAGTTCAGTCACCCCGCAGCCCCAATCCCCCTTCCAAAACTGTAAACCTAGGGGAAACACTAATATATAACTTTAAGCTATTAAAAATGTCAATAAAAGTCACTTTTTCAAACTTTACAATATTAAAAGTTGTTGGAAGAAAGATCAAGCTCCTATAATGCAACTGAAAAAGCACGAAAATAAAAATAAAAATAAAAACATTAATCATAAAATATGACAAACTGCTAATTTACGGATATTTTTTGTGTACCATGACTTACCATGACTTGGACCACCAGATTTTAGCAATTACCTCAGCCATTTACAAGATGAATGAACACTAAACTAAATATTCTTACTGACAGGATCTGTCTGAATAGTAATACAGTAACTTTCTAGTAGTTTATAAACTTGGTCAAGTGCACAAGAATAATGATTAGAAAAAATAATAAACAAACAAATAAGCAAAAATAAATCAAACAATTCATTGAGAAATAATTTTGTTGATAAAGTAATCAATAAAATTATTATTTAAATAAAATGTAAAAAAAAAATCTAAATACAGTAAATAGTCAATTTTCCTTCGGCATAGTCCCTTATTTATCAGGGGTCGCCACAGCAGAACGAACTGCCAACTTCTCCAGCATATTTTTCACACAGCGAATGCCCTTCCAGCTACAAATCAGTACTGAGGAACACCCATACACACTAATACACTATGCCCAATTTAGTTTATTCAATTCACCTATAGCGCATGTGTTTGGACTGTGGGGGAAACCCACGCCTACACAAGGAGAACATGCAAACTCCACACAGAAATGCCAACTGACGCAGCCAGGGCTCGAACCAGCAACCTTCTTGCTGTGAGGCAACAGTGCTAACCACTGAGTCACCGCATAGCCTCCTTTTTTAATAATGTATCTAAATATTTTCCATTTAAAATATGAAAATTGTTATCCCTTACATGAGGATGACCATAATTATGAGTGTCAGGTGGAAATTTCTGCTTTACTAACGTAAACAGAGTTAATGTACAATTTTATAAACTATGCAACCTGGCAAAGTTGATAAACATGTAAAAAACTGAATCGTGCGCACATCTAAAAAATCTCGGAGGCAGGTGCTCGATCAAAAATAAACACAGTAGCAAAAAAATAAATAAATAAATAAAAATCGGCAACACTGCCACTTTAGCTCTCAAAAATCTTTAATCGGCTATTACTCACACAACGTTTCGACCTACATGGTCTACATGGTCACACAACGTCGAAACGTTGTGTGAGTAATAGTCTATTAAAGATTTTTGAGACCTAAAGTGGCAGTGTTGCCGATTTTTTTTTTTTGATCTTTTGCTACAAAGTTTATAAACATCACATTCAATACATAAAACAATTGAGGAAAAGTTGGTTTTATAGTCGCATATTAATTCAATGACAAATTGTGACACGCTTCCTATATTGTTTACCATGATACTTTGAATATTCAATCTCAAATCAGATGTAAGTATGACTTCAAAACAACATTAGCACTATTTATTTGACTGTGAACAATGTTATACTTTGATAGTCATTGGCTGCTATTATGTTTTGACTAGGCATGGGCCGGTAAAAGATTCTGACGGTATGATAACTTTGGATAAAAATATCACGGTTTCACAGTACCACGGTATTGTGATTACTACTCTAAATTATAATCTTTTTAAATGTCTGGGTAAAAAAACTAAAACTTTTTCCACTTCGAACACAATATATTTTATTTTCAGAAACATTTAGAATATTTTAGAGCAGTAAACATGTCAGGCTAAATAACTCAAATAAATAATTGACCTCTGCTGACTTCATTTGTTTAAAAACACAGATTTCTTTATTATTTAAACGGCATCTTTTCTGATGGAGATAATGTTGTCCTAGAAAACAAAAACAATAATAATAATAATAATAATAATAATAATAATAATAATAATAATAATAATAAACGTAAATAAAAAAATCTTACACATACCTTAGGAACGGTATTACAGAAAATGTTGCTGGTTTTAAAACCTTGACTTTTCCAAACCGCGGTATACCTTGAAACTATCGTCCCATGCCTAGTTTTGACTATTTATAAATGGCAAAGAATGCTTTTCTGAAATTGTATTAATAAAGAGAAAGTCTGAATGAGTGAATACAAGACCAACTTTATTCTAATGATAAAACATGGACTGTGGAGACCTAATGTAAAGGTGAAGAAACTGATACATCACTTCTTCTTGCAAACACTCTTGTAAATATGTGAACTGTCATATGAGGACAGTAATTTGTCCAGACAGGAATAAATAAGGCCTCTGTTATATTAACTGTATTTCCTATCAATTGTTTCAGTTTTTAAAAATGCTCCCTTCATTTCAGATGCCAGCTGAAGATATCTGCACCATCCGCCACAAACTCCACAGATAATCTTAACGTTTATATATAATCGACCCTGCTATTTAAAATACAAGCAATCCATTTGAAAGCAATAGTGTAACATTAATTAGATGAACATTTTTGACAAGCCATGCTCAGCTTTCGGAACCGTCAACGCAAGTCAAAACACCGGCATCCCTTAAATGCTCAGTCAGTTCACTGAATATTTACCACAATCCATCGGTGGCAAATTAGCATCCACTTACCGTGTGATAGATTGCCGTTTTCATGTTTACAGTAACCGCAGCGATAGCCATCATCTCCGCCGAAATACTCCACTATACTGTACGATCCACCCGCTGCCATTTCCACACTCACTCAGCTGCGCCCACGAACGCATTAACAAACCCTACTATAGGAAAGGCCTGCTTCATGAATATTAATTACGCCGCATGACGTTAGCCTAGTGCACCTCTGTGATTGGTCTGAACTGCTTTTAGTGGGTGGGTTCTTGAATACCAATACTATCATTAATATTAATAAGGGTATGTGATTGGATGTTCCAAAAAAGAAAAGCGAAACGTCGATAGGACATAATTAATAATCATGAATAAGATTTTTACCGTAGTAGGGTGGGATTCAACGTTTTTAAATAACCTGGAAGCATTCCTTCTTACGTAAAAGCCCTGATACAATGAAAAAAAAATAAAAATCTTCTTTTTTTGATAGAAAAGTATAAACTACAGCAAAACCCTGAGCTCCTTTCATATATTTATTATATTTATGTATTTATTATAAAAAATTATTATGTAATGTTATTATGTATGTAATTTGTTCTTTATTTGCACCTTATAATATTAAGATGTACTGATAATAAGATGTTGTACATTACTATTTGTTCAATAAAAATATAATAATAATAGTAATAATAATAATAGTAATAATAATAATAACAACAACCCGGATAAACACATTTCATTTGCACTTCCTATTGTGGTAAAAGCCCTCAACAAATCGAAGCAATAATCATATTTATTATGCAAAACTATCGCTTTAAACGTTTCTCACCGTAGTATACAGTGCGTTGATCACAAAAATAATTCAGACTGTATACGAAAATGAGGTTATCGTGGGTTGTAATTTGTTTTGTGCAAGTACTTTGTGTTTATTTACCCATGCCGCTCCACTTACCGTATGAAGCTTTACCTCTTGCATTGCCACAGTAGCCACAGCGATATCCACACTTTACACCTTTGAGCTCCACTATGGAGTACATTTTCCATCCGTCTTGCTGGCGTTTATAATGTGTGCCATGCGAATAATGACTCTGTGGTGATAAAAAATGTATAGTAGTGTAAAGTCCCCCTTTCCCACAACGTTGCCACTGCCAGTTTCTTTATAAATATTCAGACAGTGATGACGCATTGAGGGCGTCAGGCTTTACGCTGACTGCTGTAAAATGTTCAATAAAAAATAATAAAATAAATAAAAAGACTGCTGTATAATGTGGTCACTTTTATAAAGTGACACTGACATAACTAAATAGTATTCATAAAGCACCATAAACGCAGAGATACGACAGCTCGACAAAAATTACATGTTCTAAAGATGAAGATGTTTGCACGGCCGCTAGAGGGTAGGATATTTTATTAGGTACACCTGTCCATGTCCAACTGCTCGTTAATGCAAATTTATAATCAGCCAATCACATGGCAGCAACTGAATGCCGATATGGTCAAGACGATCTGCTGCCGTTCAAACTGAGCATCAGAATGGGGAAGAAAGGTGATTTAAGTAACTTTGAGCGTGGCATGGTTGTTGGTGCCAGACCGGCCAGTCTGAGTAATTCAGAAACTGCTGATCTACTGGGGTTTACACGCACAACCATTTCTAGGGTTTACAGAGAATGGTCCGAAATAGAAAAAATATCCAGTGAGTTCTGTGGGCACAAATGCCTTGTTGATGCCAGGGGTCAGAGAAGAAGAGGTTTGAGCTGATAGAAAGACAACAATAACTAACCACTCGTTACAACCGAGGTATGCAGAAGAGCATCTCTGGAAGCACAACATGTCTAACCTTGAGGCAGATGGGCTACAGCAGCAGAAGACCACACAGAGTACCACTCTTGTCTAGGCATGGGCCGGTATAAGGTTCTGACTGTATGATAACCTTGGATAAAAATATCACGGTTTCACAGTATCACGGTATTGTGATTACTGCTCTAAAATATATTCTTTTTAAATGTCTGTGTAAAAAAACTAAATGTTTTTTCACCTTTGAACACAATATATTTTATTTTGAGAAACATTTATAATATTTTGGAGCAGTAAACGTGCCAGGCCAAATAATGAAAATGAATCATTGACGTCTGCTGTCTTCATTAGTTTCAAAAACACAGATTTATTTACAATTTAAAATGGCATCTTTGGATATCTTTTCTGCTGGAGATGCTGTTGTTAAAAAAAAATGTAAATAAAAAATCTTACAAATACCTTGGGAACGGTATTAGAGAAAATTTTGGCGGTATGAAAACCTTGACTTTTCCAAACTGCGGTATACCTTGTAAATGGTTATCGTCCCATGCCTACTCCTGTCAGCTAAGAACAGGAAACTGAGGCTAAAATTCACACAGGCTCACTAAAATTGAACAATAAAAGATTGGAAAAACGTTGCCTGGTCGTAAAATAAAATAAATGTACAATACTTTCATCTTCCTTATTACAAAAATGAACACACTTTTTATTATTGCAATAACAACAAAGCAATTCCAATATACTGTATATATGAAACAAACAAAAAAATTGTACAAACTATACAGGGATTACTTTTGCAATATGGGAAATATGAATTGGCGGTTCATTCTGCTGTGGCAACCCCCGAAAAAAGAAAGGGACTAAGCTGAAGGAAAATGAATGAATTAATGAATTACATTTAAAATAGTATAACAAGGGTGAGGGGGCTGCACAGTGGCACAGTGGATAGTATGTTCACCTCACAGTAAGAAGGTCGCTGGTTCGAGCCTCAGCTGGGTCAGTTGTCGTTTCTATGTGGAGTTTGTAGTGTATGTGTGTGAATGATTGTGTTTGGATGTTTCCCAGTGATGGGTTGCAGCTGGAAGGTCATTCGCTGCGTAAAACAAATGCTGGATAAGTTGGCGGTTCATTCTGCTGTGGCGATCACAGATTAATAAAGGGACTAAGCAGAAAAGAAAATGAATGAATAACAAGGTGGCACGGTGGCTCAGCGGTTAGCACTGTCACCTCACAGCAAGAAGGTCGCTGGTTCGAGTCCCGGCTGTGTCAGTTGGCATTTCTTAGTGGAGTTTGCATGTTCTCCTCGTGTTGGCGTGGGTTTCCTCCGGGTGCTCTGGTTTCCCTCACAGTCCAAAGACATGCGCTAAAGGTTAAATGGAAAAGGTAAATTGGCTGTAGTGTATATGTGTGTCAATGTGAGAGTGTTTGGGTGTTTCCCAGTACTGTGTAAAGCATATGCTGGATATGTTGGCAGTTCGTTCCGCTGTAGTGACCCCTGATGAATAAAGGGAATAACCCGAAACAAAATGAATGAATGACTGAATAAAGATAAGTGGTTGTGAACAATTTATTTAATCAAACTAATTAAATTTAGCAATGTTCAACTTAATTAGTTTGTTTAAATTTAGCCCATATACATTGTTTGCAACCACACACACACACACACACACACACACACACACACACACACACACACACACACTAATTACTAATCACTAATCACTAATGTCTTAAAATTGTGCGATGACCTGTTTTACAGAATAAACTTAAATTTCCACCAGGTGGCAACATCGTTTAATAGAACGAATGTGACCGATCAATTCCGAGCAAATCCGACTAAAACCGAATGGCCCTCGAACGAGAGCAACAGCGTTCGAAAACAAAACCGACCAGAATCGACTGAATCCGGAAAAGGACGATCTTGGACGACGCCCCAGCTGAGAAACAGTTCGTGGGTTGCCTATCAACCGCTCATACACCGGCCCGACCCATTACAGCCATGCTAGGGCTTGTTGAGTGTGTCAGTGTCGTACAGATGACACGCTAACTGAATGATGGACTAATCATCGGCATCTTGTTTTTCCCGAACACTATTAAAACCATCCCGAAGAAATCCTGATCTGGAATTCTGAGATTATTACGGATATTTGGGGATATTACAGAAGTAGCTAGCCGAGAGCTACTTTGGCTTTTACCACTGCGGGCTGGTGAGTTAGTTTAACTAGTACAATCCGATCTAACTAGTTTGAGCATTGTCAGTCTGATTATCGTGATGGTTATTTTAAGCTGTAGTAAACATAACATAAATGTTAAATTATTTATTCAGGTTGATGGGAAATCATGCCACCTAAGAAGCTAACCTTTCGGCTAGGCACATTAGCTCTACGTTAGCTAACTAAGTATTTAACTTTGTTTGAGAGTATTTTTAAGGTTAATCAGTACATAAATCTCTTATTTTTATTTATTGACTACGTGATGTCACTTACAGCCAGTCTGTAACCTACTAGGTTAGTTCGAGGTTTAATTCATGGTTTGATTAGCTTCATCTTGCTTTCCTTGCAGCTGTTTATTTAAATGTTCATATTTTTTCAATGGTTATTATTGGGTTAGACATATGTGAGGTGATATGTGGCATATATAATCTGCAGATTAGTGTCAATCCTCCTTTATATCATGACAGATTATGTTACATTCTAGTGACACATATTCTGATCCATTTGATTATATCACTTGTCCTTTCTAAAACAGAAACCATTTATACTAAAGGTAATTTGATGTTCCTTTGGTAGAATTAACTAAATTAGCAATTTTTCTTAAATTTGCAAGATGTGGCAAAAAAAAAAAACTAAGTAAAATAACTAAGAATAACTCACTCTGATATATATCAATAAAACTTTTAATAAAGTAATGTTTCGTTAAAAAAATAAACAATAAAGTACAAGACAAAAGAAAGGGACTAAGCTGAAGAAAAATGAATGAATTAATGAATTACATTTAAAATAGTATAACAAGGGAGAGAAGTGGCGCAGTGGATAAAGTAATGTTTCGTTAAAAAAAATTCAACAATAAAGTACCGTAGTATGATATAATAGTATATGTGTTTAATATTAGCTAGTATATGCTATTAGTACTAGATCTTTATGCATAATAGTCCCTCACACTGTAATCTTAAAGATGTAAAATCTCCTTAATCGAAAGTTGTTTTGTGTACTAATTAGTTACTTCAATGTTTTACAACAGATTATGTTATATTTTAGTGACATATTCTGATCTATCTGATTATAACATAACGTGTCCTTTCTAAAAACAAAAACCATTTGAACTAAAGGTAATTTGGTGTTCCTTTTTGTTGAGTTTGAGCTTTTAGAATCTAAAATGTCCAAAAAAAATTCTAGAAAATAAAAATAATGTTTCATTAAAAAGAATTAATTTAACAATAAAGTACCATAGTATATGAAATTTTATGTGTATAATATTAGCTAGTATATATCAGAATCAGAATCAGTTTTATTGCCAAGTGTGCTTCACACACACAAGGAATTTGTTTTGGCAACAGAAGCTTTCAGTGTACATAAAGTGACGAGTGACAACACAAAATTAAATACAAGAAAAGAAAAGGCAATAAACATTAAACAGATATATTATTTGTACTAGGCCTTTATGCATAAAAGTCCCTCACACTGTAATCTTAAAAATTCAAAATAGTTGTTTTGTGTACTAATAAGTGACTTCAATATTTTAAATCAATGGTAGGTTTCATGTTTTGCACAAATTACTTTATTATTATTATTATTATTATTTTGGGGTTTTTAACCTGTTATTGGACAGGATAGTATAGATTATAGACAGGAAAGTGTGGGGACCAGAGAGAGGGGGAGGATTGGCAAAGAACCTAGAGCCAGGAATTAAACTCAGGTCGCCATGAGCACCTAAGTGCTATATGTCGGAGCACATTACCACTAGTTTAGTTCATTGGTATTTTAGTAGCACCATCTGATGTACAGTGGTATCTCACTATAACGTGGTTCACCTTTCGCGGTCTTGCTGATTTTTTTACTGCAATTTGACATGCTTATTTATTTATTTGTTTATTTTTTTACAACACATTGTGTTCTGTGTTCTGATTGGCTGTAGACATTGTCAATCAATCTCCTCCGTGTCTCCTGTACAATACAGAATGCTTTAAGCTTGCCAAATTAACATAAATCGTCAATTGATAGCAGTATGAGTTTTAACAAGTATGCAAAAAGGGTTGTAACTGTACGCAGCAAGACCATTGTAAAGGGTGTTGCACACTGGATGCCCCACGACGCGCCATGCATTTTAGAATTGTAAACATTAGTTTATATCAGGGTACGCACACTGACGCCGCAAGTCGCTAGCTGTCTGTGGTGCCCAGCTACGAATCAGGACACTGTTTATATTTCTGTCGCACCACAGAGTGCCATCTGAATAATTTCATTTTAAATAACATGCGAATGTGCACGTTCGCTGTGTGTTACTTCCAACTGTCATGTGCACAGCGCATCAGATATCCGGAGTCTGCTTTAGCTTTGTGCATCGGTGACTGCAGGAAAAAGAACATTACGCTGGATGCCAACATTATCCGCACAAAAGCTAAAAAGTTTCATGAACCTTTTGCTGACAGCGATGAATGTTTGCGCCTGACAACAGGTTTTGGACTTATTTTTCTACGAAGGTTTGAACTTTGAGAGTGTTTAAACGAGAGAGAAAATTGTGAAAATGTTCATGCCTGTCTGAGAAGAGCGTATAAAGTGTGCAGTGAGGGGTTTTACAGCCTTAAAACATCTATAATGATTGTAAAAAATAAAAATAAAAAGCTAAATATCGTGGTTTATTTTTAGAAGTCCTGCGGATAACAAATGACCACTGTATATTAAAACTTTTCAAAGCCTTCAATTCATCAAGTTTGATTGTCTTCTGCCAAATTACTCTTTTTTTTTTTCTGTTATAGTAGCAGAAGGTTGCTCAATGTTTTCTGCTAAAGCTCTGATCGTTGAGTCTGGCCTCCAGCAAAGCTTAGTGCAATGAAAATCAATATATTGAGCTCATTGGTGTCTTGGAGATGGCTCCCAGAAATTGGATACAGTTTTAAAAAGGTTTCAGTGCATTTCAAAAAGGATGAAGGCTTCATTTCAAGTTTAATATCCTCTCTGGTGTCACAGTGTGGTCTGTCCTTTGGGCTTGGCTGGATTTTATGAAACCGAGGAGAATGTTATTATATCTTACAAAGCTCCTTTCAACCTGGTCTTGTTCAGCAAAGCAACAACTGCTCTTGGGGCTCACCATATGTTTCGTCTGTCACACTGCACTTCCTGTTCCCTCCCTGATTCCAATGTGTACATTTTTGCAGGGTATAGCTAACGAGATTTGAGTTTAGTAATGCTGGTCTCGGGTTTTGGTGGGGTTTATTAGTGGTTGAATTGGTTTTAAATGGTCAGTAGTGGTATCTAGAGGCAAGGGTGACAGACTAACTATTCTGAAACAATGCCAACACTTATTCTATTCAGTGTTAGCAATGTACGTGGCTGATTTTGGGAACGTAAATTATCATAACTTTAACCGTACAAGATTGTAAACACATGGCTGTAATTCAGCTCTCCCAGATGCAGATAGGAAGTTAAGTTTCAACTCTGAGTATGTTAACTCTGAAATGAGGGAAACTCAGAATAGGAGGAATGTCAAACTTGAGAAAGCAGGCTAAGTCAAACCCATTACTAAAAGGGAGGTAACTTATACTCAAGAGTCAGTTAGTGTGGTAAATTACTGTGTTAACCTTACTTGTCAGGAGCACCGGCCTGTACCATGAGGCCAGATTAGCTGGTTAGCCAGTTAAGTTTCAGTTTAGTTTGCACAGATTCTGGGTTTTAGGCAGGGCTTAACTTTTTTGATCACCAGCCACAGTGGCTAGCAGTTTTCCAACATTACTAGCCACTCTGCATTTTCACTAGGTGCAATTTTGTTGTTGGAAAATTTTTTTTTATATGCATAAATGTGACTTTGACATGCTAAAATTACTTGATTTAGATTTTGTGTTTTGTCCACACGCCTCCTCATTCATTTCACCTTTTGTGTGTCGTGTATGAGCAAATAGGTCATGGTTTCATAGTGTTATACTGCAGTTTTTTTTTCACATCACTTTTCAGAACTCAAAATTAAGGATTTACCAAATTTATCTCTGACTATACCAAACAATAATTATTTTTAGCCACAAATTTTAAATGTCAAAACAAGTTGAATATCTGAATACTATACTTTTTATTTAACAAAACATTTCTTTAAAAAAACAAAACAAAGAAAAACAATTAGCTTTTTCAAAATAATTATTGTCATGTATTAAAAATATGCACAGTACTCTGTCCTCGCTAAAGGTCTCTCAGATCACCAGTTAACTACACATAAATGGAGAGTTAATCTCATATTAAAGCAATGTTGTTGTAAAAAAGTGATAACTATATTAACAAAAATAACAGTAGGCAAAAGAAAGCAGGTGAAAACCATACTGTGTGTTATAATGAAAGGATGATCACATGCTTAAGGCCAATTAATAATCTGTTCAAAGCGAAAGCAACCGGTGCTGCTTACAAAAAGACAAATTTGGAGCTCTTGAAAGTAGGCATGGGCCGGTATAAGATTCTGACTGTATGATAACCTTGAATATTACGATATTGTGATTACTGCTCTAAAATATATTCTTTTTAAATGTCTGGGTAAAAAACAAAAACTTTTTTCCCCTTTGAAATTGAAATTTAATATTTTGGAGCAGTAAACATGTCAGGCTAAATAATTTAAATGAATCATTGACTTCTGCTGTCTTCATTAGTTTCCAAAACACAGATTTCTTAAAACGACATCTTTGACATATTTTATTCTGCTGGAGGTACTGTTGTCTTTAAAAACAAACCAAAAAAAGTAAATAAAAAAATATTACACATTCCTTATAAACGGTATTACAGAAATTTTTGACGGTTTTAAAACCTTGACTTTTCCAAACCGCGGTATACCTTAAAAACGGTTATCGTCCCATGCCTACTTGAAAGCAGTAAGACTGGGTGCATGAGCATAACTTTTTGTTTGGTCTATTTGAAAGAGAACCGATCACAGTTGCGTTTCAGGCACTGTTGCTTCAAGCAAGAAAACAGGAGCGTGCACGCGTTTTAGTCACGCGCATCACATCAGCTGTTAGCGCGACTGATTATCCTCTCATTCCTTATTCACCAGTTTTCTATTGCTCACGCGATCGCAATTATTTTTGTTATAGTTGTGCTGTTTCTCAATTCTAAGATCACATTTGCACACATATTGGGTCATCCTTATAGTCGAACCCTGCTTTTAAGAAAACCACAATTTAAAATTATTTTCAACCAGCCAAAGTGGCTAGTGGGAGTGTCTGTCTTACCCGCCAAAGCTGAAATCTACCCGCATTTGGTGGGTTGGCGGGTGTTAATGTTAAGCCCTGGTTTTAGGTACCATGAAGTTAGCCCTGCTCAGCTGCCTCATAATACAATGGCAACAAAAATTGATTAAAGTCAAGCTAGCTTCATCTATTATCCAAAAAAAAAAACAAGATTGGTGCAAACTAAACTTAAGCTTAACTGGCTAGCTAATCCAGTGTCATAGTACAGGCTCTAGTTTTTTTTCAATAAACCCTGAGTTTCCTCTAATCTCCTGTTTAAATGCGTCATTCATTCATTCATGCACACTGCAGAAATCCTTTTCTTACCAAGTATTTTATTGTATTTTATGTACAAATATAAAAAATATAAAATCAAGGTAGTATTTCTTTATAAGAAAATTATATTCAATATTTTAGTCTTATTTCTTGGGTGCATCTTTAGGTGCATTTTGCTCAAGTAAAATTATCTGCCAGTGTGGTAATAAAAATTATCTTAATGCAAATCGAAAGCCAAATAATTTGGAGTGTCAATTACTAAGTGCAAATGTAAAGTAGCTCTACCCTCAAATAGCACACAAGGTTAAACTCAAAGTAACTCATCCAAGTGTTTAAAAAAATGGGCACAGTGGACACATACAGTATATAAGCAATATTGCAACCAATATATATATATATATATATATACACACACACAATACAATACAATACAATACACCCAATATAAACAACCCAATATACTCAGTTTTTTTTTTATAAGTAAAATAAAATAAGTGTGTTGTTTTAGTTTGCACAGATCTAGCCTAGTATGTGAAATATTTAAAGAAGTTGTGAATAAAAAAAATTTATTATCCAAAGAACAAATGTGTTTCACGTCTTGCTCGTATTTTGTTCTATATGCATATGACTTCAAAACCGATAACTCTCTGCCTGTTTTGCAGTTTTATGTGCCAAATATATTAATTTCTATTGTAATATAAATATAATATTGGAAATTTATGTTCGATTAATAAAACTTAAAACGTTGTCACAGTTTTTAAAAGGCAAAGTCTGGGACCATACCCAGTCTGGGATATAGTCTGGGACCATACCCAGGGGGTGGACTTGATTTGGGGGCCCAAAACACTCTCTTTCTCTATAGATATATATATTTTTCTGTAGATTAGTTTTTTATTTATTTTTTGTAAATAAACTGCATGTTAAATATATATATTTTAAGTGGAACCTTTATCTTCTTAATGTAAAAATAAATACAATAAGTTCACAAATAAAAACCAATAGGTAATAAGGTAATAAGCCATATTTGTTATTCCATTTTAAAATTTGCATGTGCAGTACTAAAGGAACGTTCCACTATTCATGGGGGCCCCCGGTTTTGAAAAAAGTAATAACATTACAGTCTTAATGGTTATAGGCAGATTTTACAACATATGATAGAAAATTTATAAAAAAGCTATATGATTAATTTAGGCTTCTTGGCATTGTTCGGGGCTCTAAGCGGCTGCTTAGCTCAATTATTGGTTAAGTCTGTCTCTGTTTTTACCTTAAATTTCACTTTTTTTGACAGTGTCATTGACAGCGATCAATGTGTGTTGATTCTAGAACTGATGCACAAGGGTGACTGTTTTTAATCAGTGTGAATAATATTAAATATCATATTCAGTTCTAGTTTAATCAACTGTGTGTAAAAGCACCAATGTTTTTGTAATTCACTCTTTAATCATTCTGTTTCTTTATTAATTTGTTCCTTTTTTGTGTGTGTTTTATATTGTGCGTGTGGATGCCCATGTGTGCTTTAGATGGGTTTTAGGTTACATTTTTCAGGAGGATTTTAGGTAACATTTTTTAGGAGGGTTTTAGGTAACATGAAGGCAGCTCCTGCGTGCGTGCGTGTGATATTTGTGCAGCCATCAGCTGTCTGTCTAGCCTAGTCATTGGACATTTAAATGCTTCTGATGAGAAAGAATCCATCTGCTGAAACATGAGCTACTACACAAGACGATTACATTCACTAACACATAGTGCGTAATCACAAAGGTATATGAAAATGTAGATGGCAAGTATTCAGCGCTAAACCATGAAGTACTTTTTTCATTGATAGATGCAGAAAGCGATACTGCAGTAAAATTATGGAGAATTAATTGTAGTTAATGCAATGCACTGAAACAAACAAGTATTCCAGTATTTCCTTTACGATTACTGCTAATGTCTTGTGAATTGGTATCGACCTTGAAAATGAATGACATTATGTTATTTGTCCCGATGTTAGCATGGTGAAGTGTTGCCAGTATTACTTCACTCTTGTAATGTGGTTAATGATCGACAGTTTGCTTTCACCTTGAGGCCAACAACCTCTCGAAAGAACTAATTATCAGAATGATTTGCCTGGCCTTTTTTCACCAAAGTCAAACTTTGAAGTGTTGTCCAACAGGGCAGGAAGGTGGTGTGTATGTAGAACGGTGCTTGTGGTGTAAAATCACTTGTTTGTTTGTGCATTCGGTCTTTTACAGGTATTAGTAGTTGTTTGAGTTGATGCAAGGCCAATCATTCACATGATTTAGGTCTCCATTTAGTAGCAAACATTATGGAAACAGAAAATGTGATTTATGAAAATAACAGATTTATGAAACTGTAACCGGTGATAAATACTAGTGATGCTCCGATTGATCGGCCACCGATCACGATCGGCCGATATTGGCTAAAAATTGCTTGATCGGCTAACCCCAAAAGCGCAGATCAAAAAAGCAGACGTACTTTGACGTAAATTGCTCGCATGACTTTTCACACGTGCATGTAAGGTGCTCAGGTAAACAACAGCAGAGCGGAGCTTACCATTGACAACATGAGTTCGTCTTTTTCAAAGTGTCCAATAAAGATGTAAAATTAGCTGTTTGCAATATATGTCGTGATGAAATCCCTCAAGCAAGCAACGGCATTTTAACAGCACTAACATGATTAGGCATCTTAGAACACGCCACACAACTAAATAAGACGCGTACGAGAATCCCTCAACCAGCTGACTGTGAGTGATGCATTTAAATGACGTGAACCATACAGCAGGGCTAGTACGAGTTGGAAAGACATTGCGTTCAGAATTATGGAATTCATTTGCCTCTACGAACAACCTGTGATATATGGAGTGCAGGACGCCTGTCCCCAATGTGTGTGTGTGTGTGGCACACTATCCAGCTTGCTGTGCATGTATGGCAAGTCGTTTTTACATTTAATCTATAACCCGTACTAGTATCAATTTTCATGTTACATGTGCTTATTTTTTAGATACTAGTATCTTTTCCATTAAATACTTATTCATTAGATACTAGTGCTTTTTAAAAATATACTTGTGCTTACTCATTAGACACTAGTTTATTTTATTAGATACTAGTACTTATTCATTAGATAGTACTTATCAAATAGATACTAGTTTTTATTTATTAGATAGTACGTTTTTAATAAGGACTAGTAACTATTCTGTTGTTACTAGTAACACATTGTAATTTTTTTCATTGATTTCTATGGGATCTGTTATTGAGATATCAACTGTTCAGTTTTGACTAGTGTGTATTCCAACTGGGACTAGTACATTTATGTACTGCTAGTTAATCATTAAGTACTGGTACTTATTAATTAGATACTAGTACTTATTCATTAGGTACTAGTACTTAATAGTTGCATACTAGTATCTATTTAATGTACTAGTACTCCTTTATTAGATGCTAGTTCATCTGGTTGTTCCTCCTTGTTTCTCTGCCTTGTTATTTATGAAGGACTGCATTGGCTTACAGTGGCTTACTACATTTTTTTTGGATCTGATGCAGTTGGTTCCTCAACTACATCAGACGTTTATAATAATACTAACTGACAAAAACACTTGCCATATTGTTCTTTGTGGCATTTGCCAGTTTTGGTGTAATAAGTTTTACATTTTGCTTCCAATAATAAAATGTAATCAGTGTATTAAGAGGCTACATCCCATTAAGCTGATCTGATGTGTGTTGGTCTGCCTGACCCCTCTTTGTTTGGAATAATTTTAAGTTACTCTGCCTTATTTGGGAAAGATGACACACTTTATTGACTCATTGACTTTTTTGAATGGCCATTCCCCTGCCATTCTGTGATCGGCAGTGATCGGCAATCAGCAGATCATGATTTTGGTGATCGGTAATTAGTGATCAGCCCCAAAAATGCTGATCGGAGCATCTCTAATAAATACTGTGGATAATTTATATTTTATTTAAAATTACCCAGCACACTGACCAATAATCATGTTATCCTGCAATATTATGGATACCATGAAATTAGATGGTTTGCGTGGTTACCAGATTTCTTGATAGTCCTGTTTTGACTTATAATTTTATTTGTCTTTATTAAATTGAGCTTACATTTCATTTTGTTTACTTAAATATTTTGCCCAAAAACACACAATTTCTCAAAATTCTCTAATTTAAACATAAATCTGTAAAGAGTTTATGAATTTATATCAGTTGTCAGTATTTATATAAAGTTAAACAGTATAGAAAACAATAGCTGTTTTAAACAATAGCTGTGTCTCATTTCCAAAGGATGCATTTGAAGGGTGCTGCATCATCGCAGCGCAACGAAAGCTGTCTCATTTCAAAAAAATTTGAAGACTCCTTCAAATGCAGCCTCCAAATGCTTCTTTCGTTTCCCAGGTAATGAAGGACACAACTGGTGGATTCTTTGCTGCCTCAAACATCCCAAGATTCATTGCGCGGTGATAATGGCAGGATGTTTTTAAAAGATAACTCCAGATTAAATGTATGAATTAGGTTTTATTTTACTTGAATATCTAAACACAGTTTTAAAGAGAGTTTACGTTTTTATATGTACATGTACATGTACAGTACGGATCATACAGTACGGAAATTTCCAACTTTTGTAAACTTTGCTTTGTCTTCAGATCGCTTAAAATGAGTTTTAAAATCACTTTGAATTTTCCTTATAGGAGGATGCAGCCTCTGAAATTAGACACTAATGTGTTGGATATTTTGTGGTTCTCTGTCAAAATTAAAACCAGTTTGATTCTTTTGTTTTAGGTTTTGATAGTATTAAAAAAAGAAGAAAAATTTATTCTAAAATTAAACAGATTTTTACATTTAGTTAATTTCTATTAAAATTTCTGGTGATGGAATTTCTGGAATTTTATAGGATTTTAAAGGTCTTTCGCAGACATTAAAGTATATTTTTTTCTTTTTTTCTTTTCTTCCTTTTTCTTTCTTTTATTCTTTCTTTCTTTTCCTTCTTTTAATTTCTTTCTTTCTTTCTTTCTTTCTTTCTTTCTTTCTTTCTTTCTTTCTTTCTTTCTTTCTTTCTTTCTTTCTTTCTTTCTTTCTTTCTTTCTTTCTTTCTTTCTTTCTTTCTTTCTTTCTTTCTTTCTTTCT
>CAIGQZ010001236.1:5191529-5202487 GCA_903798205.1 Danio tinwini
GGAGAAGGAAGTAAAGCTCCAAAATGAAAGATAATTAATGAAATCAGACACATGACACATTTCATAAGTGTAAGTAAATAGCTGCCTCCTTGTTTTCTCTAGCTTGTAAAGTATGTATTTAATTGTGTTGTTACTTGTACCGCTTGCACTGTATCAGGTTAACTCCATATTCCCATATCGCGTCTAATGCCACGTTGAAAACGCGACTCGTGCTGCATTTATTCATTTAAATGTGTTTGTGGTGTTTAACTGCACTGCTTTCAGAGGTGAGGTGTCTGAATAACACTGTTGAGAACCGGGTACTGTTTACTGTGGTGTTAGTAAGTTTACTTTGAAGCGTGTTTCTGGCGTCCGCTGTGATCGAATCCGGGGGCTTGATAAACAGTGCTGGGCATTTTACTGTCTTGCGCTGAACGCTGTCGACCAATGGCAACAGGCTGTCATCAGTTCAATCAGTGCAGATTAGCTTCGCACTAAGGAGGGGTTTGGGAACAAATGAATCGCTGAACGATTCATATGGGAGTCGCTGGGATAAAGAAGTAAAACTAAATGCATATTATAAGACCATGAAAGTGTTTTTTGACCTTGCATACATATCAGCCTGTTGTTGAAGATCCATAAAACCAAAATATGACCCTTTTTAATGTATAATAGGGGCTCTTTAATTACATTCAGTCATATTTTTAAACCAGTATTAACATAGGAACGATGGATGGATGGATGGATGGATGGATAGATATCAACATAACATTACAATTATAAATCTGTCTTTCTCATTGTTAATTTTAATCTAATAACTAGTATTAGCTAGCACATTAATGAGACTTTATTGTAAAGTGTTAAGAGTACTTAATTCCTTTGCAATTTAATTTGGTTGAAACCTGTAAACTTTGGCTGGGCGATAAGATGATATTATCATATATCGACAATGTCTAAACCGCTTTGCGGTGTCGAGTATGACATTAAATTATCAAATTATAATCAACATTATTGGGGGAAAAATAAATATGATAAACACACATTTAAACGTCTTCTAAAATAAAATAAAAAATAAATAATAAAAATAAAAACATCCAGACATTTAAACAAAAGCAGCGCAGGTCAGTATCGTAATAATACCATATTGACTTTATTCTGGAATGCGGAAGTGCGCTAGTTTTTGTGACTGTTTTAGAACTTCCAATTCAGTCGGGAGAAATGAGTAGGAATAATAAACAGCAGAAAACGGTCAAACTACTTGCTCTACAAACAACTGTGTTCATTCATTCACTTTTCTTCGACTTAGTCCCTGAATTATCAGGGGTTGCCACAGCGGAATGAACCGCCAACTATTCCAGCATATGTTTTATGCAGGAATCCAGCTGCAACCCACTACTGGGAAACACCCATACATTCTCACATTCACACACACACACACTCATACACTACTGCAAATTTATTTAATCCAATTCCCCTATAGCGCATTTGGACTAGGGGAAAAACCGGAGCCCCTGAAGGAAACCCACGCCAACACGGTGAGAACATGCAAACTCTAAACAAAAATGCCAACTGACCCAGCCGGGACTCGATCCAGCAAGCTTCTTGCTGTGAGGCGACAGTGCTAACCACTGAGCCACCGTGCCACCCAAGTGTGTTCATGATTATACATAAAAAGGAGAATAATAAGAAAATCTCAGTTTGCAATATCAAGCAGCATGACGGTATTTTTAACGCTTAAAATCAATGGAAATGAATGAGACCGGATGTCTCCAACCAAAAAGATTCCAATGGCTACGCCCGCTCGTATGTCAAGACTAAAGTCAATACTGTTATAAAAGCTTCAGCAAGTAATCCCAACAACAACATTTTATATCATCATCATTATCCACAGATCAGAAGCAGACCTAAATTGAGTTCCTCTCCATTTCAAGACGGTCCATTATAAAAGATTGTAAACAAAATAAATAATTGAGTATGTCAAGCAAATCATTGGTGATTTATACTAGCATTGTCAAACTTGTCGAGGTCGGAACTTTCAGTTCGGGTTCAGAGCTTGACAAGTGTCAGCATGTTGCGGGAAGGTTGCTGTAGTTTTCCAGTGAGCTGTTTGGTATCAGTTCTCTCATTGATCTGTTGTTGACCACATTTTTCAGACGTCTCAAAAACAGGCGAAAGGGCAACAGTCTATCAGCACTCAACCTTACGACATCCTATATCAACATTAGACATTCAAAGGTTTGTCAAGACTAGACTGACTATATATATTGAGTCTGTCAGCTGCTCTACAGTATGTGTTTTCAATACACCAATGGCAGGAAATCACAAGATCTGTCCATGCTGATGCAGACCTAATTGAACGTAAATAAAGAAGGGCTCTCACTGAATGCCTCTCTACATAATGTATCATTTGCAACCTGATGCTTTTATTAGAGCTTGGCTGTCACAAGATTGTAACATTTGCTGTCATGCGCTGTTTGTTTTCATGACTCGGCAATAGCGTTGAGTTCAGAAGAACAGCAGCAGGGTGGATGTCCCGGCCATCTGTCCCAAAGCCTCCTAGGGAACCTAGTCTGATGACTACAAGCGAGATGGAAAGAATTGTATGACTGTTGCCAGAGGCAATGCTGAAACTCTTGTCGTTAATTAAATGTGCTTATCATGAGTGGGTGGCCACCAAATAAAGCAATATGTCATCAGACTCTGTGAATTTACCACAACAGTGCTGAAAAGAGTACTGTAAAATCATGCTCGAGTTAAAGTACCATTACTTGCCAAACAATGTAGTGCAGATAGAGTAAAAGTACAATTGAAGTCAGAATAATTAGCCCTCCTGTGAATTATATATTTTTTCCAAATATTTCCTAAATGATGTTTAACAGAGCAAGGAATTTTTCACAGTATTTCCTATAATATTTTTTCTTCTGAAAAAAATCTTATTTGTTTTATTTCGGCTAGAATAAAAGTATTAGAATAAATATTGTTAATTTTTTATAAAACATTTTCAGATCAATATTATTAGCCCCCTTAATTTTTTTTTGATTGTCTACAGAACAAACCATCATTATACAATTATTTACCTAATTAACCTAGTTTAGCCTTTAAGCTTTTAGCCTATTCAGTTTCATGTTAAAAATTGGTTATTGGCAAATCAGCATTGTCAGCACTAGTACTGAATTCTTGACACTTATTTGTACTGTTTGTCTTTGGCTTTTTTGTCCTTTTCTGCTGCCATCAATCTGTTTTAGTTTTTTTGCTTTTTTAAGTGTATTTTATATATGATAGTGTACTTTGTTATTATGCTGTGCTTCTATTTTAGGTGTGACTTTTTAACACTCTGTAAGGGGTCTACAGATGAAAATCTTGGCTAATTCTGGCACATTTTACAGTAATGTTTATTAATGTGCATTGACCCTGTAAACAAATAAACTAAACTAAATGTCAATTTAAGCTGAATATTAACATCTTGAAAATTATCTAGTCAAATATTATGTACTGTCATTGGGTTACACGATATTGGAAAAAATTTACATTATGATATGTATTTCTGTGATATATATTGCAATATGAATAGACTTTTGCCAGATGACTTCAATAACTCTATTTGGAATGAAATCAATAATTTAGATTCATTGGAATAATTTTGTAGCGGAGTGAATCAAACAAATGGGGTATACGCAGAAGCATGCAGAAGGACTTTTAATTTGTCAGTAACCTGGGTCATACACTTCCGGTGAACGCTATGCCTTTACAAAACCTACGCGTTTAAGGTCTGTTTTCTTTAAAAATCAACAATCTTCACTGCCTAAATGATATACGCTATACTGTAAAGTGGGTCTCATAATGTACAAGAAGCACTGCATTAAAATTTACTTAAGTAACGAGCCTGATTTAAAATATTTAAATTTAATTTACTCCAGTATTTCCAATGGTGTTTCAGCGCTCTCCTGCTGATCCTGTCGGGCACGTGCGAGTAAATGGTTTTTCATCTTGGTTTACGCTTCAACCACTAAATGAACGCTAAAGCCTATTAAACTGATTATATTTTAATTACATTACAGCATCAATGCTGTAAAAGGAACCATATACAATTTTAAAAGGTCACATTAACCATTCACCAGAAGTTTATTGGTATGGGAAGAAACACTAGCTCTGCATATACCCTATTGCAATCCTAAATAACATAAAAGAAAAGTGAAATAAGTGATCAGATATTCAGGTATAGTAATACGGCTCAATATTATGATATTTTTGCCCCTATAATGACGATGATGACAAAGATAGATCTGTTTTCGAACCGCCGTTACAAGAAGCATCACCTCATGTACTGTTATTAAATGTTATTATAATTATTATGTTTAGAATATGTTGAAAAAAATCTTCTTTCCGTTAAACAGAAATTGGGGAAAAATATACAGGGGGATAATGATTCAGGAGAGCTAATAATTCTGGCTTCAACTGTATGTGTTCTAAATACTAAAAAATAGACCTTTTATTACTTTACCCTACTCAAGTATAGAGTATTGAGTATTGCACTTTGAAAGGTTGATGCATTTACATGTGGAGCGAAATCTGTGTGACCTAATGGGCAAATATCTTGCTCTGCCAATATGTTAATGCTTAGGTTATGCACTTTAAACTCTGACTAACAAGCCACAATTGTCTAACAGGTGAGGCCGCAAACCGAGCTCATGCAACACTGATAGAAAATTTTGACAATCATAAATGCACTACAGAATGTTACGTTTTCAGATACATGCAGTTTACGGATGCATTTAAAAACGTAACATTCTGTAGTGCATTTAGTGATTTGTCTAAAGTAGGAATGAAATCAAAATTCTGTTTCAAAACAAAGGACTGTTTCAAGTGGATGTACATCACGATAGAGGGGAAAAAAGAAAAATCTTAACCTTTCCGTTTCATGGCAATGTTAATGGCATTTGGTGATTTCAGCCATCATACAGTACACTGTAAATAATATCTGTTAATTAACAGTTTCCGTATTTCACAAGTGACTTCAAATTATATACCGTTGAAAATTACATTATGGGATGTTGCTCTGTCGACTTTTGATGTTGAAAATTCAACTCTACAGTTTAACAATGTGACTTCTATTGATATTTTAATAGTTTGAAATATAATGTATTACAAATATAATAACCCTGTAAAATAACAGAAAATATACTCGCAGTTTATTATGCATTTATTATTTTTTATTATACACGCATGTTATTAAAATGACAATACATAAATTTCAAGATTAAAAGTTGTGGGAAGAAAAATGTTTTATTGTCCCATAATGCAATTCAAAAGCATGAATAATCGAGGAAAAAACATGAGTAACAAAATATGCAAAACTGCTAATATACGGATTTAATTTGTAGTGTAGAGACATTGTAGTCTCTCGCTTGTTGCATGTAACAATTTTGTGTCTTCATGGACACTTTTTATGCTTTCACACTAGGGCTGCACGATATTGGAAAAAACTGACATTGCGATATATAGTTTTTTTTCTATATATATATATATATATATATATATATATATATATATATATATATATATATATATTGCGATTATGAATATAATTTCATGAGATGGCGAGTAAATATTAAGAAAGAATTATTATAATTTTAGGAAAGTGGATATACAACAATAAACAAAATAAAATAAAGCACAAATGAAAACCGAACAAAGATAAAAATGAAATAAACAGCGCTTCATGCTTTTCAGTGGAGTCTAACAGCATTGAGGTTCAGAAACGCAATAATCAAATGTAAATTAACACTGTATAGTTAGTGACAAACTTTCTTGCAAATTTGCTTGAAATCTGCACAGGCCTAAAAGTACATTCAAATGAAAATCTTTCACATTATTAGAACCTTTTAGATTAGGTCAAGTTTTATTAATCCCAACATGACATTGTGACTATTGAAGATTTGCAGAGTGCGATATCGATGTTGAATCGTTATATTTTGCTCCCCTACTACACACTGTACATGTTTGAAATGAACCATGTTTGGTGAATGAACCAAACACAATGCCAGAATGGGTCTCCGCGGGCATATATTTCTAGAGTAATGTTCAACGGATCCAATGCGGCTCAATCTGTGTTCTTTTGCATGTCACACTTGTATGATTGGTGTCACTTCTTTTGCAGAATAATGGTTATTGTAAATAACATAAACTAATTAAGTTGTCTAAAAGAAAACTTAAGAATTCGGTTGTTTCAGCTAACTTTAAGTAGATTAACATTTTTTTGAGAGTATAAAAAAAATTCCTTTCCCCCCCCCCCACACACACACACACTTATTTAAAATGATCTGAATCAACACAATTCTTGAGTTTTTTGGGGGGACAACTTAATTATTTTATGTTCAATCCACTTAAACCTGGTCACTGGTTCAAATCCTGGCAGGGCCAGTGTGCTATAGGTGAATTGAATAAACTAAATTGGCCATTGTGTATGTGTGTGAATGACTGTGTATGGATGTTTCCCAGTACTAGATTGCAGCTGGAAGGGTATCATTTGGAAGCCAGTATTTTTTAAAGCTTAGGGATAATCAATGTAAACTTTGATTATAAAATAATTATATATGCCATAAAATCAATTTTACCATATTTTAGTAGAGAAAGACTATACTAATCGGCAATAATAATACAATAAAACCATGTTTGTATACAAATTTTTAGCTCAAATCTGGTCAGTAATTTCTGCATAGTACATACACTACATGTTAATTTAAAATGAATGTATTAAGACGTCTATTATGTGTTGGAGATAATAGAAAAGAAATAGTAAACAATGGCATTTTCGAGGGCACACTTTAATGCATTGGAAGTGAATTGGTGTCAAAGATGATTATTACTGACCTCACCTTCAGCTGGCTTGGCACACAGTTTGGTTTGTTACGAAACCCAGCGTGTGACTTTCTCTCCCTCATCACCCTTTTAGGCCATATTTATTTTCCATTGGAAAGTTCAAGAGTCCTGCTGTCACGCTTAACATAAACTTGGTTCTGACATTAATCCACACTAGACAGCCATTTTTAGTTTTTATGCTTTTGCAAATTCCTTGTGGAATAAATTAGCATATGTATTATGTAACTACAAAATGAAATATTAAACTCACTTATTAAACTCACTTACCATAGCAAAGCAGACATCAGTTCAGATTAACCTACTTCATTTCGAGTGAATGCTTATTTCATATTTTGCTTTTGTTTATATTTTATCAGTGTTATGTTTTTGTAATATTTATTATGTCTATATTGGTTGGTATTTAGGGCGGCATGGTGGCTCAGCAGTTAGCACTGTTGCCTCACAGCAAGAAGGTCATTGGTTCGAGTCCCGGCTGGCTCAGTTGGCATTTCTTTTCTTTTTTTTTAGGGGTTTTTAACCTTTAATGGATAGAACAGTGCAGGAATTTACAGGAAATCATTGGGAGCAGAGAGAGGGGAAAAGTCGGCAAAGGACCTTGAGCTAGGAATCAAACTTGGGACGCTGTGATGTGAACGCTATGGTGCTACATGTCGATGCACTTAACCACTAGGCTCTTGGCGCCGACGGTCAGTTGGCATTTCTGTGTGGAGTTTGCATGTTCTCCCTGTATTACTGTGGGTTTTCTCCAGGTGCTCCGGTTTCTCGCACAGTCCAAAGACATGCACTATAGGTGAATTGGATCAACTAAATTGGCCGTTGTGTATATGGGTGTGTGTGTGTGAATGTGAGGGTGTATAGGTGTTTCCCAGTACTGGGTCGCAGTAAAACATATGCTGAAATACTTGGCGGTTCATTCCGCTGTGGCGACCGCTGATAAATAAGGGACTAAGCCGAAGGAAAATGAATGAATGGTTGGTGTTTAACTATAGCTGAAATTAAATGTTTTTTTTATATTTATTGCAATAACATAATTGTTTTATTTTAAGGAGTGAAAATTATTGTATGCTTTTGAATTTTAGTTGTACCTATAATATCCCAGAAGGTGAGTGTATTTTCACAGATTAAACTATCACTTTATTTTCTCACCCTCAGGTAATGTGTGCAATCTGTAACCTACTTTCAGAGATGGGACGTAACGAAGTACAAATACTTTGTTACTTTACTTAAGTAGATTTTTCTGGTATCAGTACTTTATTCCATTATTTATTTTTTAGACAATTTTTTACTTTTACTCCCTAAATTTTTAAACAAATACCTGTACTTTCTACTCCATACATTTTTAAATCAGGCTTGTTACTTTCGTTTTCATGTGTTTGGTGGCGCAATCTATATTATTTCTTGTCATTGCGCAATTTGAGCAGCTTTTTGAAGCAGTCAGTCTATTTTCGTCATTGCACGTCTGCGTGCTGCAGTGTGCGGCTTTTTCATCCAAGGCTATCACAGGCCGTATAGGCTAGTTTATGAAGATTACTATGTGAAAGGCAAGGATGACTACGCAGATGAGAAGGTAAATTTTACATGATGCTGCCCTGTTTACACGGTAAAAAGAAAATCTACTTCCGATCATACTGCACAGGATTTCTCTGGTCTTTCAATCTAAAACCATGAAAAAAGTGCTTTTTTGTAAAGATTTGTACATTTAGTACTAAAACACTTATATTATATTAACACAATATTTTATAAAAACTTTATGCAATGAGATATATTTCCGATGAGGTCATATTTCCTAAATCAGAATTTATGCTGTTTAACAGTTTTTTAATTGACTATATGGTTTTACATATAGGCATATTAATCTGCAATTAATTTTTAACAAATGTTTTACAAAAACAAAAGTAACCATACTGGGCAATTCATGAATAAAAATATAATGCAAAAGGTCCTGAATTTATCACATGAAAAAAGATGATGCACATGTTTTGTAGGTTGTAGTCACACCTGTGTATGTTGCTTTAAGCATAGAATAAATGTATTAACAGAATTAATGTTTATCCATTAAAAAAGTATCCACAATACCCTGAAAAAAACACTAAATAATGGGTAATATATGAGAGCTGCTAAAATAAGTTTAAACGTTGTTTTAGCGAAAGAAAATATATTTTCAATATAGTCAATAAAAAATATTAAAAAATATCATTAAAAAAATTCAATATATTTTGAACAGAATTCAGTGTAAAATGTAAGACATTCTTTATAAAGATAGACAGGCGTATAGAATTATTTTTAGAGCATATCAACATGAATGGCAGCTGTTGTTTTTGATCCAACATCCGCAAAACTACATGCTGAATGCTGTGAGCGTCAGGATGATAATACATGGGGGAAAACAGATATTTACTTACCTAGTGAAACTAAAACATGTAGTAGTAATGGGTAATTTTTTACTTTTACTTGAGTACAAAAGTGTAGTCAGTACTTCAACTTTTACCAGAGTCATTTAAAACTTGAGTATCTGTACTTCTACTTAAGTAAAGGATTTGTGTACTTTTGCCATCTCTGCCTACTTTTATCATTTTATAATGGCCCGTTTCCACTGAGTGGTACAGTACGGATCGGTTCGGTACGCTTTTATGGCCGTTTCCACTGTCAAAAGCAAACCGAACCGATCCGTACCATACCACTTTTTCGGCACCCTTTCGAAAGGGTACCAAAGACGAGAAAGGGTACTAAAAGGTGGAGCTACACGCGCAGCTGAACGCTGATTGGTTTACAGAGATATGTCACAATCTCGTGGAGCTAGCCAGAATCAAAACAATGAAGCCGCCATGTTTTTAAATGCACAGCCGAGACAATTATATGCATTATAATAACGATACATGGATGACCCGGGCTCAAAACAAACCTTGTCGTTGTCTTGATGAACAGCCACAAAGCCAAGAATCTGCCGTGTCCTGTTGTTGTTTTATGAGGCCGTCTAAAAGTCTAAAAGTGCGAGCGGTTTTTCGCTTTCTCCAGGGAGCTCGCATTCGCGTCTAGATTTGATATAACAAACTTCTTGAGCTGATAATAATAACAACGTGTGTGTGATTAATGAAGCGTCTTCGACATCTGATCCATTCAGAAAGAAAAGGACAAACGCGAGAGTGAAGCGCGGAAAAAAGGAGAAGCCAACAGGATTACAAGGATTCCCGACAGGAGCAAATAGTTTTAGCAACCTGAAACATGAACAAACTGCCATGTTTATCATCACCTTTTGGACTATTATGAACTCGGAATGACAGAATTACTCTCTAACAGAGGCTACATGTGCTGAGGAAGATTACAGATACAGATGAGAGGTTAGCTCTGACTGTGGGCTACTGTATATGTTGCGTGTTGTTTTTAAACTCAAATAAGGACTTAATGTATGCTGTGTGTAGTTTATCTGTAAGTGGTAACATATCGGAGACTGTAAGGGTCTGTATGTGTTCATATATGTTGCATTTATTTATTTTATATAATTGCAGACGTTACAGTAGGCTGTAACACTGTCACACTGTCATTGATCTGCAGTTATAATCAAATCATGTTCATAGAAATGTTAGTAATAAACATTTATAAACAAGTATTAATATGTTTAAAGCATCTGTTTTGTTAGAAGAGCTTCTCATATAATGTGAACGACCTGTACAGCTTTACTGTAGACATTTATTCGAGCGAGAATGACGTCGACTGAAACTCTCTGTAGTACACCACGCCCACCAAAAAGGTAACCTTTGTAATGGAAACGCAAGCTTGATAAAGGTGTCCTGTACAGACCAGAACCGTACCGTACTGTACCACTCAGTGGAAACGAGCCATAATGGAGTTTTTTGGACTGGTCAAACATTGCTAAATCATCAAAATTGAGTTTTTTTGTGTGTGTTTTAGCGATATTTGTCTATACTAATTGTCATTGGAAATAATAAATGAATCCTTTTCACATTTCTGGGTTTCTAAGCAGAAGTCATCATAGTGAACACTTAAGAGAGTACAACAAAAAAATTATTTGCATTCATTTTTGCTCAAATTAAAAAAACTAAACTCAATGACAGTGCTATCAAGACTTTCAGAAAAAGTAA
>CAIGQZ010001236.1:5202497-5215177 GCA_903798205.1 Danio tinwini
AAAACTAAACTCAATGACAGTGCTATCAAGACTTTCAGAAAAAGTAAAACTAAACTCAATGACAGTGCTATCAAGACTTTCAGAAAAAGTAAAAAAAAAACAGCGTAAGACTGATAACAGCAGCCAGAAGAACAGTGAGAACAGTGTTAAGGTCTTTGCACACTGAAGTCTGAAATTTTCGTATGCTTTGTTTCGTATTCATTTCGTATTGCACACTGAGTCTGATTTGTATTAATCAATCCATTACGAAAAAATGCAAAACACTTCGGAGTCAGTTCAAGCAGTAGGGGTGTCAAAATTAATCGTTTCTTCGGTGCACCACGATGCAGATGGGGACAATTCAATATCGGTTCAGTAATAGATCATAACGGGTTATTACGCACTGACGTCATTTATCCCCTATGAGCGATGTCGCGGTAGAATACTACGGAGAGGGTGAGTAAATAAAACTCCTACTACTTAAAAAGCAACTCTTTCACTGACAATGAGGAATGGTAAAGCAGGAGCCGCTACCCCCCCCCCCCCCACACACACACACACACACACACACTTTGAGCATTTGACCCGTTGGCATGTTCGTAAGGTAAAGTTTCCTCTCCTCTCGGCTGTTAAAGCGATACTTGTGGATCCAGACAGGTGCCTGTGGTGCGAGTTTATTGTATTGTATTTATTCCATTACGGATTACCTGATAACCGCGTATTATGCGCATATAGACTGACCCGCGGCTGTTTTTCCCGCGTCACTCATGGGAGAACAGCGCTTTCGTTTCTAAAGCCAATCGCAGCCCTTTCTGTTGAGCGGGTGAAGACAATGACCAATCATAGGGGTGTAAGAACTTGCCAGTGCTCAAAAAGCAAGATAATATTTACATTAGTTTATTTGTTATGAATGCTCATGCTGTCTTCTGTACATGTATTGGAGTTTTGTCTAAAACATTCACAAAGAGTGTTTTTTTGAGCAGGTAAAATTAAAGGTACAGTTCATATATATTACTACTTGTATTAAAGGACAAAATTGTATTACAAATAATATATAAATAAACATATATTTATAGATTTTAATAAAAAAAAAATGATGTATGGAAAGCATCGTCAATGCACCATGTTGCACCGAGATATCCAATTGAACTGAATTGATGGCATAATAATCGTAACCGAGCCGTGAGACCAGTGTAGGTTCACACCCCTATTAAGCAGTGACGCTTTGTTCTCCTCTCTTCTCCAAAGTAGAAAAAGAGGGATACATATTGTTCATCCAATACTGCATAGAATTCAGCTCATTATCAAAGAGCTGCGCAATGATTATCCCCAAATGCAAAGTTATTTCAGCAAATCTGTGGAATTTTACTACATTGCTTTTGATACTTCACACATTGATGTACTGTACGTAAACAAATCCTGAACAGAGACTGGCAGTACCTAAAGACATAATAGATGGTGACGTGTCGAAGCAACAGACCAAAAGTGGACCATCCTTTCTAGGGGTGTCAAAATTAATTGTTTCTTTGGTGCACCGCAATGCAGACGCGAACAATTCGGTACCGGTTCAGTAATAATCATAACCGATCATTTATCTTATATACGCTATATTGTGGTGGCTTACTATGGTGAGGGATGCGACCGCGAGTAATTAAAGCACTCCAACTACATAAAAACATAGAAACTCTGCACAATTCACTGCGTGTGTGTTTGCTGGACAGTATTTCACTGGCACTGAAGTTACAACAGAAGCCCCTACTGAAGAAAATTAAAGTGAACTCCATTTCTCTCTCTCTCTCTCTCACAAACACACACACACACACACACTGTGGCCTCTTTGACCTGCTGGCGGTAGATAACTTATCCTCTCCTCTCGGCTGTTACATCGATAATTCTGGATACATACACGAGCGCGTGTCTGCAGAGTGAGTTTTCTCCTCCGCGTCTATCATGGATCAGCTGCGTTCGCCGCTGCTGTTTATTAATGTCACTCATCAGTGAACAGACCTAATTGCAGCCTTTTCTGTTGATCGCGTGACCAATTATAGAGGTGTATGAACTTGCTTGTCGACGCTCAGAAAGTGAGCGGGATATTTATATTTGTTTGCTTAAATTGCTTATGTCGTTCTGTGCATGTACTTGAGTTTTTAAAGGTACAGTTCATGTATCTGACTGTTTGTATTAAAGGACAAAATTGTATTTCAAATAATCAAAAAAATATTTAATAATTTTAATACAAGAATTGTTGTGCTGTGAAGTAAAATATAATTGTGTACGTAAAGCATCGTCAATGTATCGCGATGCACTGAGATATCGACTTGAACCGAATCGATGGCATGATAATCGTAACCCAACCATGAAACCAGTGTAGGTTCACACCCCTAATCCTTTCTATTATAATTTCTAGAGGCAGTACGTAAAATGTATGGACACACATACACACACACACACACCAAGCAGCAGCAGGGCAGAGGTGCGCAAGTCACAGAATCCAGTATATAGGGGTTCTCAACTGTCCGCCACATTCTGTCTTTATTTTATGCACTGTGTTTGGCATAAAGTTATCTGTAGCTCAAATTCTGCATTCTGTATTTAGCTTTTCGCTTGTACGGTGGCTCTGAACTGTCAAAACACCTCTCAAAGTGCTTTTTCAGATGCGAAAAGTGAAAAAAATCAAACATGGTTCTAATTTTTTTATGATGGACGAATGTTTCGGAGACAGTGTGGCAATAAAATTGACACAATGTGAGGTCAAATTTATTTTTAAAGTGTGAAAATTACGGATGAAAATTTTTGATTTTCAATGCTGAAATTTCTGCATTGGAAGCACCTTCACAAAAGCAGCAATTTAGTTTTTTAATTTGATGCAAAGATTATCTAATACAAAGTAGTGTTGTCAAAAGTATCGGGTTTGGTACTAATCGGTACTCCATTGTCCGCTAACATTTGAGTGTGTACTTAAACACTGTTGATTGGCTATTGTGTGCACCTGTTCAACAGAAATGACTGTGATTGGCTGTGATGGTCATCGGTTCACCATTCTTCACTGCTGTTCACCGAGTACAAACACAGATACATGGACAACAGCACTCAAATGTTAGCAGGAAGTTTAAGTTCTTTACATTTCAGTACCAACTGGTACTGAACTCGATACTATAGACCACCCTAATACAAAGTATAGCTTTATTAATATACATGTACATACATTTTTTGTGTGTTTTTTGTTTTATCTAAATATTAAATACTTTCAAGGATTTAAGATGCTGATGACCATTAAACGAGTCCATCGGGTCCATGAAGAAAAAATGATTAGCCCTCCTGTGAAAATGTATTTATATTACATTAATTATAATGTGTTATTTATATAATTTTAAGGTCAATCTTATTAGCCACTATATCATTTGTTTATCGATAAGCTACAAAACAAACCACTCTTGTCTAATGACTTGCCTAATTACCCTTACTTGCCTAATTAACCAAGTTAAGCCTTTAAATGTCACTTTAAGCTAAATACTAGTATCTCACAAAATAACTTGTAAAATCTTATGTACTGTCATCATGGCAAAGACAAAAGAAACTTATTAGAAATTAGTTTTTAAAACAATTATGTTAAAAAATGTGTTAATCTTCACCGTTAAACTGCCCTTGGGAAATATTTGAAAAAGAATAAAAATTTCACAGGAAGGCTAATAATTTTGCCTTTAACTCTATATTATTATCTTGATGTTTTGCCCAGCGTTTCTTCGAGAAGAACTTGGTACAGTTGGCACATTTAGCCTCATAGCGACTGCTTGAACTGACTGACCTCTGTTTGTCTATTGTCGAGTGGTTTGGTGGCTGATCTCACTGTAGGAGGAATATAGATGTGTCTGTGTGTTGAGTCAGCGGCAGCACGCCAGAGCACAGCATGCACAGTCTCAGAGGTCTACCAATCCTTTATTGTAAGGGTCTGTTTTGCAATGACACACAAGAAAGCTTTCATGAAGTTACGTACTGTAATTCATTAAGTCACACCTTTAAACACTAGATTCAGATGCAAAGACGGATTCGTGATGTAGAGCTTAGAGTTGGGCGATATACGAAATTTTCAGATCGCCATATCGTCACCCTGTGAGATCGCAGATACACGATACTATCGCATGGGGGTGCGGCAGTGTTATGTTTATACATATATACTATTTTTATTATATTTAACCATATCTAAACATATTTAATAACCTTTCGGCTGATGCAAATCCAATGCAAATCACCGCGCTTCTAGAGCTAAATAGGCACTGAGACCAAAATTAGTTCATACAAGACTCCATGCTACAGTGCGGCGCGGAACAGGATTTGATTGTGACTTTGGGTTCATGCCGTTATCCGCGGGACTGCCGCAAAAATGGATATAATATACATGGATGAAAGCAAATTAAACTATATTTATCTACGCATGAAAGAAGCATGCATTACGGTCCTTTCAGACGGGAGGCGGAAGGTGGACTCGCCGCCAGCACTTGACTGTCTCTATGCAGTGAAGTTTTCCATGTGTTTGTTCAGTTGAACGCGGCGTGGCTTCAGGTCTAATCATCACAAAAGTTATCTTCAACAGTGTCACATTTGAATTAACAAACTCTAACACAATGTTGCGCTTGGCATATGTGTTTATTGTTTTCCGATAAGAGTTCTCGTTTAGACATTGCTGCGGTGAGTCTGCAATAGCCTATTGCTCTAATATTAAATAGCCTATTTGACCTAAAACTTTTCTCTGAGCTCAGTAAAATGTTCTTTGATAAGTTATTAATAATCTGTTTAATAATTCTTTAATGCCTAAATGAATGGTAAATACAGATTGTAATTAAATTTAATATAGGCTAGTTTAAATAAATAAATAAAATATATTTAATAGCCTATATAAATAAATATAAGCCTAACATATTTTTTTAATAAATTAAATAGGTTATTTTCTGTAAAATGCGCATGTCCGTGTTAATCATTGCATCGAATTAAACACAAATAAGACAAGTGTGTATATTCCGTGTATTTGAAGGAGCAGTCAATATAGGCTATAGGTCATCCTAAAACTTAAAAAGGCTAACAATAACGGATATAAAAAATAAATCACTTTTTTTTGTGAAGGCAAGAGAGAATCTTCTTGGAGTGCTGTTATAAAGGAATCTCAAATGACCAACGACCGCAACACATTTTATTCCAGAACATTTGAGCTGGTTTCAGAGTTCTTTTATTTTATTCTTCGGTTGTTTAATTTTTATAAATCGTTTTATTTAACTTGTTTGTTAATTAAATCCAGTTTTGTTATATAGCCGATTATTTTATGCAACAAAGCAAACTAATTTGCTATGAGATGTCTGTGCCCTCACGTGCAGCGCAGAGCGCTTCAACTCCTGAGAGAGAGAGAGAGAGAGAGAGAGAGAGAGGGAGATAGAGAGAGAGAGAGAGAGAGAGAGAGAGAGATAGAGAGATAGAGACGCTCTCTCTCTGTCTCTGCAGCAGCAATGGAAAATATAAGAGCCGAAAGTGTCGGTTAAGTGATGTTGATGTGAACATTTGAAGCGGTCAAATTAATTGTAGTTCATTTATTATTAATGATGATGATTAAAAATAAGAATACTATTCATTTTATTTAATAATGCAATTAAAACATGTAATAGGTCTACATTAATGCGAAATGAGCTAAATATCGTCTTTAAAATCGTCATAGGTCTCAGCTCTTGGCGATAACTTTGCCTATCGTCGATACACGATACTATCGTCTATCGGGACAACCCTAGTAGAGCTCTTATATGTTGTTGTGTTTTCTCTCCTGCGTTACCAGAACCGGTCTTTCCTGTCTCATTTCTTTAGAAAGCATGAGCCAGATTCATTGTGTGCCTTTTTTAAGTATGCTCTCTCTCTGATTTGTTCAGCTTATAGGGCTGTGCAATATTACAATATTATTATTAGCCCAAAAATATTTTCAAGTGCTATTTAATTGCTCAAGGACAATTTCACAGTATTTCTGATAAAAAAAAAACTTTTCTGGAGAAAGTCTTGTTTTATTTTACTTTTTATTTTATTTTTTTATTTTAAGGTCAATATTATTAGCCCCCTTAAGCAATATTTAAGTAATATAACAATTGTTGTATAATGACTTGCCCAATTACCCTAACTTGCCTAGGTAGCCTAATTAACCTAGTTTAACCTTTAAGTGTCACTTTAAGCTGTAGTATACAAGTGTCTTGAAAAATATCTGACCAAATATTATGTGCTGTCATCATGGCAAAGATAAAAGAAATCAGTTATTAGAAAGTAGTCATTACAACTATTTCGCCCGACTCATGCGGGGTGTCAGAGTCAATGCTTCTCATTCACCTTGAAAGGGTGACGTCAAGTGTTGCCGAACTGAATTGTGGATCTGTTGGTGCTGCAGAAGTTGGGAATTTCTAAAATTTTCAAGCGCCAACGGAAGCATCAGCCAATCAGATTGCGTTATGCAAATATCCAAGCTTAGAAACTAGCTGATTGCGGACTAATTTCATTGACTGACACTGCTATGACAATCAATATCAGACATGCCCTGAGTCAAGTGCTGAAGCCCCATGTAAATGTGTTAGAAATGTGTTAGAAAACAATCTTCTCTCCGTTAAACAGAATTGGGAAAAAATATAAAAGAATTCAAATTTAACAGGTTTTCTAATAATTCTGACTTCAACTGTATATCATAAGGACAAAATAAAAAGTCTGTTCCTTCATATTATGCTATATTGTTTATTTCGTGGTGTCACAAAATACATTATTTGTTAATACTTTATTTATAATTTACATGAGTGCAATATTACACATTATTATTACTATTATTGGGACGCAGACAAAAACAGGAACAACAGCATTGTGAGACACTTGTTGTCTTGAAAAGGCAAGGTTTCCTTTTTGCATTTTTCATTCATTTATTTTCCTTTGGCTTAATCTCTTTCATCAGGGGTCACCACAGCAGGATGAACCGCCAACTTATCCAGCATATTTTTTACATTAACCTAGCGGATTAGCGGATGCCCTTCCAGCTGCAACCTAGTACTGGGAAACATGCACACTCCAACACACTTATTGACACATACACTATGGGCAATTTAGTTTATTCAATTCACCTATAGCGCATGTGTTTGGACTGTGTGGGAAACCGGAGCATTCGGAGGAAACCCACGCCAACACGAGGAGTGAATGCAAACGCCACACAGAAATGCCAACTGGCCCAGCTGGCACTCGAACCAGTGACCTTCTAGCTGAGGCGATAGTGCTAAACACTGAGCCACCGTGTCGCCCTTTTTGCGTTTTATTATGCACTTTATTTTATTTTAGGTTGGGTTAAATTTCTACATTTTTAATCAGATATGAACATATGAACGAGTACATTTCTAAGTGTATACGTTAAAACTCTTTTTACATGTGGTCAATACAGTGGTCCCTTGTTGTTTGTCACGGACAACCCTTTTTGCATCCTTGTTGAAACTTATTGCTGCTGTCATTCTTATGTTATTTTCCTCCTCCTTCATGTAACAAACTGAAGATTCATTTATTCTGTAATGGCACCGCGAGTTCTACCTTCCTTTAGCATGTCCAGAAGTCCAACTTCCTCTGCCTTTTGGATGCTACCGCAGGTGCAGAACTTTTCGTTGACATTGTGGAGTTTGTTGGGAAGAAAAATTGCAAACATACAGAGTCACACTGCTAGCGATCTAAGATTTATGTCAATTTGGCAAGCTGATGCATTCTGTATTCTACAGGAGACAGTGATTTGTGATGTAGTTCATGTATCAAAATTTTAGTCCATTTCTGTCAAATTCACATGATAACACTCTACACATCTCGTCTTCTAACAGGTGGACTTTCAGGATGCAGCAGTATTAAGGATGCTGATTGTCTAAGCTTTGCTCACGATGACTGCAATCGGTTCCACCAACAACACCAATGGCACCCAGGACTTCTGCTATTCGGGCCGGATACGCAGTACTGTGCTCCAGGGCCTGCCTTTTGGAGGAGTGCCCACTGTACTGGCCCTGGACTTCATGTGCTTTTTGGTACGCATTACAAGCTTGCTTATTAGTTGTTGATCATTTGCCAAGAGTCAGAATGAATTATCCTCTTCACTCTCTTAATACACATTACCTGGTCTTTGTAAGATCTTAGGGGGGTATTATATGTGTGTTAAGGGTTAGTTCACCCAAAAATGAAAATTCTGTTATTATTCATAATAGTTATTAACCCTTGTGTATTCTTTAAATTGACTACCCTTTCGTTATGTTCGGGGCTGTTTTTGCCCCATTGACTTCTATTCTAACCACATTTTTTTTTGCAAAGCCATGACACCATCATATAATAATATTTATCGGTTTCGGTCATTTTAGTGTGGATGACAATTTTATCTGAAAAAATTGAAAACAATAGTGTGGACATGGAGCATTTTTAGATGAAATTCAAATTTATTCCGATTAGTGTAGATAAGCCTAAGCTATATTATAATATGCATAATAATATAAAATAAAAAAGCCATTGTTAAGCCTTGTAAGCTAATATGCATTTTTCTGATTACACAGACTTAAAATGCATGCAGAAAAAGAGGATGAGTTGTGTGTGCGAGTATTAAACTAAGCTGTATGTTGCAACAACCAAAAATTTAACAGCTATGAAGTTGTTTCAGTATATTAGTTCTGTAAAACATCGTCTTTTGAATATAAAAACAGCACACTACTCTCAAACATACAGCATTAGCTTCTCAGAATCAGAATACCTCCTTTAAAGTAGGTGCTGGTGGCAATAGTTTTGTCCAGTAGCCAAATTACCATCAGTGCCTCCTCTCCAGCAACCTGACAATATGATCGCAGCAATTAGCAAATGACAATGATCCCGTCCATTACTGATGGAAAAAATCCAGCACTGCTTTTTTCTAATTTAATAAGTGGTTTACTAAGATATATGTGTCAATATAGAATAATGCAGAGGACATTTTTAGTGATCTACTAACTTGGATTTAGACATAGAGCCCCCACTTTTCACATTCCAATGAAATGCAAGTTTTATTTGTTTCTGTTTAATTGAAAATTGGTTATAAAAAACTATTTTAGGTTGACTTTAACATGCAAAAAAGCCAACTGCAAAGCGCTAGGCATAATGTTGCTTTCCAAATGCTTGGTTCTATGCTCTTCAGACCTTCCCTAAACAATTTCAAAACTTTAAAGAAACATTTCTCACCTTTTAACCTCTGTAAACCTAAACCAAAGCACTTGCAAGGAAATTTTTTTTAGATTGTGCTCTAGTACACTTTGAATGTTCTGTGCCAAATACTCCTTTTACATTTTTATTTATTTTAGTTGTCACTTTGGACAAAACTGTCGGCTAAATTCATATTGTAAATGTTAATAAACAGACTAAAGTGGCTAAGGATGTGTAAGACTGCTTCAAATTCAGTGAACAGTTACATATTTCTAATAGTCTTGGGTTTAAGAAAAAAAAAAAATCAGAGACGTTCTTGTTTTCCTGCGGTTCAAAATTTGAGCACTTTAGGAATGTGCTTTTCACAATGTTTGGTTTGCATGTGCTGTTTGTCGTATTTTCGGTTTTGTGAACTGGGATTTGTAATTGAACGCATGTGTGGAATGATATGGGAATGTCATTGTGTAATATGTATGTTATGTGTCTGCAGGTGCTGCTATGTGTGTTTTCTTTCTTGAGGAAGGTGGCATGGGATTATGGCCGCCTTGCTTTGGTCTCTGATGCTGACAGGTAAAAAAAAAGATTCCAATACAATGCAATATACAGTTTTAAACAAAAGTGTATTTACAGATTGACATACAGTGGGGGTAATAAGTACTGAACACATCACCATTTTTCTCAGAAAGCGTATTTCTAAAGGTGTTGTTTTTTTCACTCGTTTTTTCACTTGATGTTGGGAACAACCAAATAAGATATGCCAGGAAAACAAAACTAATTAGTTTACAAATGAGGTTATGCATAATAAAATGAAATGACACAGGGAAAAAGTATTGAACACATAAAGAAAGGGAGGTGTAGAAAGGCAGTTAAAGCCCAGACAGCAGCTGAAATCTCTCAGCAGTTCTTCAGCAACTCTCTGCCCTTCCTCAGTGTAAATGAATATTAGCTGCTTCAGTCCAACATCTACATTAGCAGAAGGATGAAGATGAAACCAGGATAGAGCTGCACGATTCTGGCTAAAATGAGAATCGTGATTTTATTTTGCTTAAAATAAAGATCACGATTTTCTATTGATGTAAAATAAAGATTAATATGAGTGGGCTATTATTATTGTTGTTTCTCAAACATATGATAAAAAACAATAATAATAATATTATGTGTAGGTCTACTGCTGGTTAAAATGCTAAATTTTGAATAGACTTTAAATGTGTCCTAGTCGTTAATGCACAGTAAAGTGATGACATCAGAATACAACTATTCATAATTCTGATGTTGAATTATTATGTTTGAGACATATGCTTGCAATCTGTCATTGACAACATTATCAGACCATTTTTTTCTACTGGTGAAATAAAACATTTGTTATTATCAGATTCTCTCTTGCATTATAATGAACATTACATAGGCTAGAGAAGTTATACTGACACTGTTAAACATTTATTCTCATGCACAACACTCTGTGTTCGTTATGAAAGAAAAACATATTAAATGCTTTTCGCAATCACAACTCTAATATGCGATATGATTATTAAAAATGATGTGCGAGTTTTCGGTTTCATTTTCACTGCTAAGTGTGGTTTATACTTCCCGCGCGGCTCTCAAACGATCACTCTGTGCCACAAACTGAATGTTATTTACAACTTTGTTACCTGTTATTCACAGCCTATGCAGGTTCTGTTCAATAAAGTAGACTTCACTTCATTCATGGTAACAGCTCACAGTCAGCTCACGTCACGTGTGATTTCGCAGCCGTGAATACATCATTACATGAAGACAGAAATGACAATTTTGAGTGAATTATACCTTATAAATACAGTATGTGACTCTTTCAACACCATACGGAGGTGTCCACGTGAAGACTTGTGCGGCTGCCTTTGCTTCTCTCCAGAACTTGAAAATATGATTCGCAAAATTGTAGAAATGCTGGATTAAGATCATATAGGGGCTTGAATCGAGATCAAATCTTTTTCCTAAACCAGGGTGGACATTTCAGCAAGACAATGATCCAAAACACAACCAAGGAAACTCTCAAATGCTTTCAGAGAAAGGAAATCAAGCTGTAGAATGGCCCAGCCAATCACCTGACTTGAATCCAATAGAAAATACAAAATAAAGCTCAGATTTGATAGACGAAACCCACAGAACCATCAAGATGTTTACACTGTCGAAGTCTGTGAGAAACTTACACCTGAGCAATGCATGTGACTTCATTCTCCATATGAGAGGCGTCTTTAAGCTGCCAGAACCAAAAAAGCCTTTTATATAAAGTATTAAATACAATTCAGCAGTTCAGTGCTTTCTTTTTCTGTCATTTCATTGTCATTACACAGAACTCATTTCTCAGATTTTTTTTGTTTTGTTTTATTTTTATGTTTGTATTTTTTGGGGCTTTTACCAAAATCTGCTTCTATTATTCCATGAAAAAACAGGATGTGTTCAATACTTATTTCCCCCACTGTATCATGTTTTCTCATTGTTACCATTGCTGTAATAATAATTATTTTGTGATAAAGCAGTGTTTAATAAAAAAGTAACTTGCGTACTATTTAAAAAAAAAAGGATAAAAAGTCACAAAGGCACCTTTCCGGCTCTATTCCCAGAGACCCAAATCGCAGTCTCAGCTGGCTGCATTATCACAGCATGCTCTTGACCCCAACCTAACCCAAAACAAACACTCATCTGAGTCATTTTCTCCAAAAAATCAGACTATGTTTACAGCTGGATGTTTGATGCATCAGTCTTGACTCTGCCTTGAGGATATACATGATAAAATTGGCCTGAACGCTGCAAGCCAGCAGCCTGCATAATGGCTTTAGCTAATGGATTGGTTGTTCAGATCTGGAGCTTCTGTCTTTCCAAAAGCTCAGCCAGTATTATTCAATTAGTAACGTGACCCTGCCTTTCAATCACACTCACATCCTGAGATTTCAAATCTCATTCGAGTGCCGCGTAAGTGTACAAGAGATTGTGTTTATTGAAGATCTGATTATGCTATGGGCATCTTTTTACACATTTTTGTCCAGGCAGATCCCCCATTTTTAACACTCTAATGTCTAAAAGCTGCTCTCCATGTTTCAGGATGGCACATGAGTTAGATACAATACTCTTTAACAGACCAACTCTTAGGTGCCACAGACATTTTTTTCTATATTCAGGGTGTCTGCAGGGTCTTAAGTCTTAAATTCACTGAAATATTGACTTGTAGGTCTTAAATCATTTTTAAATAGTCTTAATTTTCCTATGTCCATGTAAAGCTGCTGAATCAGGCCAACACCTATACGGTCACCAACAATCCATCTTAAAAAAAACTCTATTTTTCACTCTGTTTACCAGTATGGTTTAAGCATCTTCCTCACAATAACATTTGTAAGTTCTCCAGGTATTTATAGTGCATATTTGGTGAGCACACTGACCTGGACAGACTGTTGTACATTTAGTTTATTATAGTATTTAAAGCTTGTCGAATAAAAGTTATGTGGTTTGATTTGACACATTATTTAAGTATTGCTCAAGTA